>QFDD01120232.1:0-18208 GCA_006871305.1 Vachellia collinsii
ATAGATGCAAACAAACTTAAAAATGGGTACATTATATGAAGAAAATTTCATAATTATATCATATAATATGGGAAACAATCTTCACAAATATTCATTTTTTACGTATGGATGTTACGTAAAATTTATGCATCAAATATACCGCTCAGCTTTAATTTTCTAGAATAATAAAACTGTAAGAAACGTTAATCTATAGGACTTAACTACCTAGATGAAACGTATCAAAACATTAAAACTGTACAATAAATTGATCATACTTCCCCCCTTTAAATCCCGTAACCAGTGCATGCATGCAAGATCAAACGCCTGAATAATCCTCAAAAACATGAAAACCCTTGGGCCAGCCACGGCGGTTTTGTTTCTAACGGTGGCGTTAGCCGCCATGGTCTCACAGGTAGACGGGGGAAGAGCCTTGGCAGAAGAAAGCCCTCCGGCCATCTCACCGGAAGGGGACAGTGACGACCACGCCGGCATGCCCAACCTCGACGACCAGAACTTGGCGATTTCTCTTCAATACGGCACTGCTCACAAAATAAGTGATCACTGTGTGGAAGAGATTTTAGAGAACATTTTCATGAAGAGTATTAGGTTTGTAAGTCCAGAATGTCTCCTTGAGCTAGAGGAGGCAGAGAGAGATCACCACAATGGCTCAGTCAGGAACATGTAGTAATGAATAATGATTCTGCCCCAAGATAGATCATAGGTGGTCGTTTTTTTCCTCTTAGATAGTCGTTTTGAGATTTATGTGTGTTTTAATTAGGACGCTGTTTTGGTTTATGGGTTCATAATCAACTTAATTACAATGTTATTCCACGACATTAACATGGTCGTCCTTTAATTAGGGTTCATTTTATCTCCTCAATGCTTAAGCATTGCATTATACACTTGTTTTTCCATATATTACTCTACTATGACTGAGTTGGCTAGCTTGAATCCCTATCACTAACCTGGATTTCGTGCAAAACTTCAGTATTAATATTACTTTGTAATTTAACATAACAATTAGATAACTAATTTATGAATATTAAAAAAATTAATTAAATTAATTATTTATAATAAATGTAGGTACTTGCCTAAATTAAATTACCCTGTTTAATCATGTCTATTGCAATTATCTTAAATTTGGATTCCCTTAATTATAAAAGTGTGTATTTTTTTATCTGAAAAATTAATCTGACATATTTGATATCCTTTAAGTACATGTATATATATTTATTTATTTAAGACAATATGTGGACATGTGTGATATTTTAATTTTGTGAAAAGATGAATAAACATTTTCAGACTATTGATTCTTAAATCAACATCTTTCCTCAAATCTCTGATAAAAAAATTTTCGTTAATAATTTATATTCTTTTATTAAAGATAATACTGTTTAAAATACTGTTAACGATTAAATGTGAACAACTTTTGAACCTTGTTCCGTTAGACTTGACTCTTTTTTAGTAATTTTGGGTAAAGTTTTCAAAAATGAAAATATTTTTTTAATATTGATATCAAAGTGGGATCCTATAATCAGGAGTTCCTCTATTTTTCGGATTCCAAATTTTCTGGTGGGCGGAACTACGAGCGGCTTAAATTCCAGCATCAAGTAAGTCTGACCCATTACCAACACGTGTCAAGCAGCAGATTCAAGATCTTGCAGATGAGCGACCGCAAATACCCAAAGCAATATCCACGCCATGCGCTAGCATGCACCGAATCTTAGTCTCACATCCACACTACCCGCGTTTCTCACTTGTGGTTTTGGAAGCGCTAAAATATGAAGAAGAAAAGTGCCAAAAATCTGGAGAAAAGTGAATCCAAAGGAATTAATTAGAAGATACAGAGAGAGAGAGAGAGAGAGACACACACACAGCGAGATAAAATGAGCAGTGCAAATCGATTTTTGGTGTGTAAATCAGTTTCCCTCATCTTCAACATACCTCCCGCTCTTTCTTCCACTCGACTTAGATCCAAATTTGTTGCAGCTCGCGCTTGGTCTCCCGCCGCTTCTAGGCTTTATCGGCGAATGGCCGCCGCAGCTTCTTCCTCGTCGTCCTCGGTTAACAACACCTCCGCCAATGTGAATGCTTCTTCTTCGGCGGTTGACGACGCAGCTCCTTCTGCTTCCTCTGCCATTGATTTCCTCTCTATATGTCACCGCCTGAAGGTGCTCCTCCTTTTTTAGGTTCTTTGCTTATGCTTGTTTATTTAGTTATCGGTCTAATTATACAGAAGGAAAATCTCTGTTTCGGATTTTTTTCTCCACAGCCTTAACGGATGCGAATGTGGAATACTGGAATGCCATACTTTCATTATTCTGTCTTTTATTCTGATTTCAGTTTGCCAAATGATTTATTCTAATTCACTCAGTGCTTTGTTTAAGCATATTTTTCTGAATTTCAAAGTGCCATAAGATTTAAATCACAGAGCACATATCTTGATAATTGTTCGTTTGGATTTATGCATTTAGATAAATGCAAGCTTAACCTTCTTGACTTCATTTCGCATATATTGTCTGCGTTGACTTCATTTCGCAATCACTCTCTGCGTTTTGATTGTTGTTTATTGTCGTCGTAACTGCTTGAATTCTATGTTGGGATTAGACAACAAAAAGAGCAGGATGGATACGTAAAGATGTTAAGGATCCTGAATCGATAGCGGATCATATGTATCGAATGGGTTTGATGGCCTTGATTGCTTCAGATATCCCTGGCGTAGAACGAAACAAGTGAATTTCCCCTCCTCTTCCTTAGCTGTAATATCTTGATTACATTTACAGTGTCCATGTTGATTCTTCTATCGATTTTCATGTGGGCACATCCGCACATATTAAAGTTCGAATGGGTAATTCCACTAAAAAAAAAGGTAATTCCACTAAAAAAAAAAGTTCGAATGGGTAAAAATTCTGAAACCTTGCTGTCTGTTATTTCCAGGTGTATAAAAATGGCTATTGTTCACGATATTGCTGAAGGTACGATGCTTTGCCTTGGGTTATCTATAACTTCCCTATATCTGGTAAAAATTGTTTTATTAAGGGGCCGAAATGCTGAATATGGATGGATTTTGATGGAAAGTGATAAACGCAAGTTAGAGAACGAGTGCATGCATAGATAAATAAGGGTTGATTATATGTGGCTCATACGAGGTCGAGAAATAATACTATGGTGCGAATGAACCATAGAAAAACGAGAGAATTTTATTCAGTTAATTGCCCCAAAATACAGACACTCAAATACAGACCTTTTGTAACGAGCACATTCCACTGTCCGAGAGGAAATACCTTAAATCCACATGAAAGAATTGGATCCATTTATTCCAACCGCTGATTTGCTGCATGCTTACTGAATTAATATTTAATAATGCTAGAAAGACGCATTAATGATATAAAGACACATCATTTCTGCATTGTTTCAAGTATCTCAATTACTGCAGCCGAATCTGTGAGCTTATAATGCCATTTGCATTTTGTACTTTCTTTCTGAGCTAATAGTTGATACTCTTTTCTTCATATTTTTTTTTAATAGCTATTGTTGGGGACATTACCCCATCAGATGGTGTTTCAAAAGAAGAAAAGAGTAGACGAGAACGAGAAGCACTTGATCATATGTGTAAAGTGCTAGGGGGAGGATCTAGAGGTACTTCCATTTCACTACAAAAACAGTTTGTCAATGATTGTATTATGTAAACACGTCTCTTGATATATCTTCCAACTGGCTTAATGAAGCAACGGAAATAGCTGAGTTGTGGATGGAGTATGAAGCAAATTTGTCACCAGAAGCTAAATTTGTCAAGGACCTTGACAAGGTTTGTGCCTCTGTGGACTCATTTTCTCTTTTTCACGTACTATCAAGGTTTCCTATCCATTGTTATTATGAGCTTCATCCTTTGATGAATTTCTTCATGAATCTTGTCGTGATGTTCTCTTATTCTCTGCTTAAAGTTTAAACATTTTCATAGACAACGTCCAGATAAAACAGAGTTCTGTCTGAGTTATAAAAGCTAGCTGCCTTTCTGAAGGAAAGGACAGTGGTGGGAAGATGTAAATACTTAGAATGTGGTGTTCATGCTCCAAGTATTTCACTTTCTTCTCTTTGCTTGTTTTCCAGAAAGGTGCAATTAATTGCCACTGGCAAAGCTTGTGCCAACAGATAGAAACAAAAAAAGTCATGTAAATAATATCGAGTTTTTCAAAGTTTTGTTGAGAACTTCATTTGGCAATGATGATGGAATAATTTGGCTTGAAGTCTGCATTTCTATTTGGCTGTTAATATTAGCAAATTTTGTTAATCTGATTCTATTTATCTTTGCTATTTAAAGGTGGAGATGATACTTCAAGCCTTAGAATATGAAAATGGTGAGTGCTTGTTTCCTCTCTCTCTAGTCTTTATTCACCATGCTATGTTATGGCATCTACAACTCTGTTAAATCATGAAAACTGTCATTTGTTGTTCAAAACGTCAAGCATCTTCCAGAGAAAAATATATCTCAGCAAGGCTCTTTTGTACCTTATATGACGTTGAACTTTGTGAAACTTTTTCTGCATGATGTTCTTGGGTTTCCCATAAGATATAGTTTTCCATGACCTCATATCTGTGAAATTTATTCCCAGGTTGCAAGTAGTTGCATGCTGAAATTACTATGACGAATATAATAATTAAGTAGCAGAGCATTAAATTTCTTTTCTATACTACTGTTTTTGAATTTTGAGGCATATCATAGATCTGTTCTATCCATGGTTTTGCCACTGTCATGTTATGCCTTTTCTGTGGGATACATATGTTACACATATTGGCTTCTGATCAATGTGTACTATTAACTACTATAGGAATGTGTTGATTACTTTCAATAATGTAATTATAGAATAGGAAATTCCCTTTTGTTTAGAGTTATGCAGAATGCATCCTGCCAAAGGAGATTTTTGTAAAACACAGTTTTGGTCTATAAAAATTAGGAAGTTGAACATCTTTCACTATTTGGAACTTTGGCAGTTCCACTATGCTGCATATTTGATGACCGCCACATTCCTTTCTACATTCACTTGGAGTTATTCATGAGACCTCGATCTTGGGTTCTGAAATGTATTCTCTCATGGCTTTTTGCAGAGCAGCAGAAGGATTTGGATGAATTTTTTGAGTCAACTGCTGGTACGGTTTTCTGCTTCATCTACTTGTACACTGTGTATTACTTGATTCTTAAAGTTATTTTTTAATGCTTCTTCAATGCTATTGTGGAAAGCCACCCAAAATGGTGCTCAAGGACTTCTCGCTAAGATACAGCCAAAATTGGAAAAAAAAGCTTTTGTGCGAGTGAAAAGAGCAAAATAGCTCACTTTCTAATGTACTGAGTCTGAGACCATTACACTGTTTGCACTTTGACATTCTACAAGATTGCTCATAGGAAAAAAATGGAGCTGTTGGATTTGGTTGAGTGAATTTGGAATTTGGATTTTCTGCTCAGACAGTCAGTGTCTATTTTCTCCCTTCGTTTTACTGTCAAATTTTAATGCATTTTGCTGGCTAACAACCTCCGATTTGACCTCAACTCGTTCTTGTGGCCCCAACATTATTTCTGGATAAATATACCTCCATTCTGTTCCTATCTTTAGAAGGAAGGGAATTAGATATTGGTCATGTATTCGACAGTTTGTCATCTTCCAACGGAACACCTGAACAGCCTTACAAATTCTCTTGCTTCCTTTTTGCAGGGAAGTTTCAGACTGAAATAGGCAAAGCTTGGGCATTGGAAATAGTATCAAGGAGGAAGAAAAACCAACATCCCAAGTCTCACTGATGTTTGATCCCGTTCTTATGTTCTTATCACAATAATTGAAAAGCTGAATGCTTGAGATTGAAGTTGAACTAGCAGTGATGTGATGACGAACAACAGGCGGAGAAAATGGTGGCTGCGCAGGAAGCAGCAGGTAGAAGAAGAACTCAATTTCATTAGGAATATAATATCATCTAACCATATAACCTACATGTTCACCCAATTCTAAGCCTCCTTTGACATCTTTTAGTACTCTTGCCATTTTTTTGGGCCTGAAGATACTTTTGATCGTTAATGATCTGAGGCTCTGAGCAAAGATTATATTTGTTTCTTATTTACATGTTTAAGTTGGTCCAAGGGTTAAACCAAATCGAAATTTCTTTTTTCTTTTGCAAATTGATGCCTCTGTTAAAAATCTTATGTCAAGACATCCTGAAAATATAGTTACGTAGATCAGGCTATCGATTTTCTCCCTGTTGGAGATTTCAAGAGCAGTTGTATTGTACTTGTAATAAGCTTCACAAACTAGAAAAAAAGCAGCCAGTGAATAAAGTCATTGACTGATAAAAAACAAAAATAGTACAGAAATGATTTTGTTTGTGTCATAGATAATAAAACATTTAAACTTTGGCACAAAGATATAAAAACGTCTTTGGTTGAAGGCGATATTATTATCACTGATCGGTAAATACGTACCAACTCCATCCCAACTCCATAATAAATCACAAGACGTGAGCATAAGATATAAATCCAGGTCAGAAGAAAAAGCACAAGATATAAACGTGTTGTAGGCTGAGTTTGCTGTAATGATGCTGGTGTTCATCCACTCATGCAACATTGATATGCACTCTCTTACCATATACCTTATCCATGACATTTGAGACGGGGAAAAAAAATCCATCACATTTGAGACAATCTTAGCCAAGTTTTGACCCACATAAAAGCAAAGTCATTACTTCATTGTACATGACAATGATAGTTGGCATGTGCTGATCCATGTAAATCTAATAAATTATTATGTTCCAAGAGTTGGTACATATGGTAAAGAACAGATTTAGTATCCCAAAAGGATGCAAGTTCGGTTCTCTCCGCTATTGTGAGGGCTTCTTTGATAGGTGATCTTGTAAATCTTTTGTAAGTGTTCTCTGAACCCTGGGGTCGTGTCCTGACCTTGGTGGGATGACCGGTGCTGAATCCACCTAAACCTTTTTGTACCAAAAAAAAAAAATTATTATGTTCCCCCTTGGAGCAACTAGTACCAAATCCTTCACTGCAAGGGCAGCGTTTTATTCCACTGTAATGATCAATTTTCACGAGTAGTCCAATGGAAGACAATTCTGCTTAATATACCATCGGTCATATATCGAACCCTTTTTTCTAAGATCCAACTCCTTTAGTCTTAATGATAATTTTCAAACCTGGTACTAGATCATGAATATAGGACCCACTTTAATACATAAGTTGAACTGTAAAATGAATTTTATATTAAAGATATTTATTTATTAAAATATATTATATATTTAAGATGGAAATGAGTATTTATGTTTTATTCGTTTATTTTAATTTAGAAAAATTCTCAATCTTTTCCTTAGTGAAAGTGTTTGCGGGTGTCTGATATATGCTTCTTTAGGCATGAAGTGAAAGAGTTTCGATTAGATGATTAAATTTGTCAAAAAAATTTCAATACATTTTACTATTTCTCTTATTAATTACAATAAATTACACATCATATCAAGGTAATGGCAAGCCAATGATATAGATAAGAGCAAATGGCTAATGCGCAAAAAATTATCAAGATAAGTTAATACATATTTGAATTAGTGGTATAAGCTATTTTTCTAACATAATTTACGATGTATGAGGTAAATGCGTGAGTAGAGTTTTATCTCGGTTTGTGTAGATAAAGAAACCATGCTATGTATATGTCACTAAATATTAAAGACTTATGAAGTATGATTAAAATTTTAAAGTGTTTGTGTTTTTTTAGTTATTTTGTTTTTATTATCATTATTTTATTCATTTTCTCTATCCATACTAGACATTATTTTGCATATCTACAAGGACAAATGATGATGAGATTTTATGTAAAGGATTATATGATTAAAAAATCACATAAAATCACGTATTTACAGTCAAGTTCCATTAACAACCCTAAGACATTTAATGATAAATAAGTGATTTTGTAGGACTATTTAATCGTATAATCCCTTACACAGATCTCATTATCATTTTTCTTATCTATTTCTATCATATTCCTTTTTATTTTACTTTCTATTTTTTTAAAACATAATATTAAGACAACGAGAGCGGACAATTTCAGTTTATTCAACTGCTTTCTTTCTGTTTTTTTTTTTTTTTGGAGTGATATTCAAGTGCTTTCTTTTTCAAGAATCTTCTATTTTTCTGTAACGTCTAATTTGCCAAGAGAGAAGTATAAAAGGAATCCATGCTCAGTGGCCTCTTCAGGATCTTCTGCCATTTATCTTCTTCATCTTCTTCAGTATTCAGCCAATCAAGATAGGCATCAAAGCAGGAACTGATCTCGCCAACAACATCTTCCTTCACAGATCGCATTCCCTTCCACTTACCGTCGTCCTTCTGAATATATCGACGAACAAGATTTTACGTAGTCGCCTATAATTTTCTCTGCTTGTGAATCTGATCATCATTTCTCAATTTCTCGTTACCCTTTTTTTTTTTGCTTTAGCGAAGCTTCAATGGTCCCATAGGTGATTTACTCACGGAAACCTGTTTGTGTGTTTCTTATGCATTACTTTTATATACTCTAACAATGTCTGCCTTCCCTTCAAACAGAGCTTCCTATTCCACTATTTCATTCTCCAATGACTGCAACCGAAGAAATTCCCAAAGCTAACGTTCTAGTGGAGAAGGCGTATGAGGAAACGTCCCTCATTCTTGTCGGCCGTTGCAACCTCAATCGAGGCACATTTTATGCTCCCTTTGGCCTTTTCTTTTTAATTACTTCCTCACAAGTATAGAGTGATTCATTTTTTAATTTGTTTTTTCCTTTAAAGATACTGCGAAAGAGAGCCGCCGACAATGTTCAAGGAGGAAGTCCAAGAATCGGACCATGGATAGAGCCACAAAAATGCCACAGGCGATTCTCAACCTTCAGGACGAGAAGCACAGAGAATCAGCTCTAAGAAAGCTCAGCACTTTTCTTCTTGAGGTTCTGCTTGAGAGTCGCTTCTTTCTTGTTCATTTCCATCTCTTGGTTTACGCTGTATATCTTGTTCTCAGAAATACTCGTGATTGGAACTATAATTCACTTGTTATCTGCTATCCATAGGTGTTTCAATTCTGCAAATGGGTTTCATTCTTTAGCATCTTTTTTTCATAGTCTCTTGTTTCGATAGATTACTATCTCTTTACTTGACCGGAC
This sequence comes from Vachellia collinsii, assembly GCA_006871305.1. Classification (NCBI taxonomy): domain Eukaryota; kingdom Viridiplantae; phylum Streptophyta; class Magnoliopsida; order Fabales; family Fabaceae; genus Vachellia; species Vachellia collinsii. Next base: position 9,153 of record QFDD01120232.1, read on the forward strand.
GAAAATTAAAAGTAATGACGATTCTTTGGCGGCGCAGTTGAAATTTGAACGGTGTCAATTTTCTGACAATAGTTTTCATTTTGAGATTTGAGATAGAAGAGGGAGCAAGACCCGGATAATTACTACAGCATTGGACATATGTTGTACAATTCCTGCAGTACAATGACTATCTTGCTACAGGTTTGTGTTCCATAACGGCATAAATTAGGCGTATCATCTCTAGTTTGGCACTTTTTCTAATTCTTTCTTGAATAAGTTTAGGAACAGAGCAATGAGCAAACATATTGCTTGATGATTTAATATTCAGTAGCTTGGTGTTATTTGAAACAGGAGTTGTTGACGTTTTTCAGAATGATGGATGGAAGTCTTACTGCAAGAGCTTCCAAGCGTTTGGCAAATGTTCTTACGCTATTCCAGGCAATTGAGTTAGATATCTTTTAACTATTAATTGTATAAGAAATATTGGGAAATTTTCATCCTAGCTTCTATATAAATTCAGCATTTTCATTTTTCCTTTTGTTTTCTAGTCCAATTACAGTGCATAGCAGCTGGTAAGGAGACAAGGCACAGATTTGTGAAATGTGAGCCCTTTTAACTTTGGTTATACATATTATGGGTCTACAACTTATTTTATATCTGACTCAATTTTGTTTCTTGATAAATAGTTAAATACAGCTTAAAATATCTGTCTCAATTTTGATTTTTGATTAATATATTTTCAATCCTTTTATCACCAACTCAAGTTTGTTTCTTGATCAATATAGCTTCAATCCCCAATTTTCTGGTTCCACTAGTAACGTTCAGAGCTCCTCTGGAGGAATTTGAGAATGTTAGGGCTGTTGCACTTTCTGTGATAGGCATCCTATGCCAGGTAAACTCTATTTTGATGTTTCTAACATTTTAAAGATTTCTGCGTTGTGATATGAAGCTCTTAGACTTTCGTTATGGAAATTATATTGTTTTGAAGGCAAGAGAGTCAAACATCATTCAATGGGCTGTTGAAAGTAACGTGGTGGAAGTATGCCGGATCAGTGTAGAGATCGGAAATGAACTCTCCAAAGTGGTAGTTTTCAGTTGCATTACTCTTTGTTATTTGTTTCTTAGATGAGTGTTTGAGTGCAATACACACAGTTATCGTTTGTTTGTGCTGCACAACTGAGAGATTATCTAAAAATTAATCACTCCCATCTTTTATGAAATCTATGAACCAAAGTTAACGTATATTACTAAACTTGACATATCAATTGAATTTTTTGAGAACAATTTTATTTATTTATTTTTATGTAATATTTATGCATAATAGAAATACAAGTCCTGATTCCTGGGAGAGCTTATGTTTTCTTCTTTCAATCTTGGCTCTCTCTGAAAGGTGTTTTATGATCATGTAGATACTAGACATCCTCTATCTTAACTGGAGTTGACTAACATTTAATTGACATATTTGCGCAGGTAGGAATGTACATCATTGAAGCCATCCTCCAAAACGACTCAGGATTGTCCTACATATGCAATCCCAAGTCTAAATTGCTTAATAAACTGATGGCAACATGGTTTCAACTGGTATTAATGTATTCTAAAATCTCTGCCATTATTGCCCTGTTGTCGTCTTGAAAACTCCTATTGTTTTTTCTCACTTTTATGATCTTGTTTTGCTAGGTTACACTTTTGGATGTGGATCACAGTTTCTCTCCTCGTCTCTTGTTTCATGTAATCCGGTGCTGTTTCCTGTTATGTAATAACATGAGGTAACCTGCAGCTCTCAGAGATCTGTTTTGATAACCCAATGCTCTTGTTTAAAAGATTTTAGGCTTGAATTCTTGGTTTTCCTCAGTTTTACTTGTCTACACGAGCTCTTTTGAACGTACTGCAATCTTTCACCCTATCATCTGGTGGTTCATCCTATGTTAAGCAGGGGATATGACATGATAAGAGAGAATCTCCCAGATCCCATCTCAAATGGCTCTTTTCATCCAATAACAGACGTAAGCCTAAGTTTGTTATCTGAGCTTTCTCAAATTTTGATAGTATTATATGATGCTTTCATCAAGGAATATGGAATTAATCTGACGTTACTTACATTTGAGCATCTACGTTTTGGTTTGCCAAATTATAGGAGTTTCCTTTGATTGGAACTTTGCTTCAGCAACTTCTTCTGACTGTCGACAAGGTTGATAGCAGTAGAACAGCTTCTGAGCAATTGGTCAGTGATAGATCATGCATAGAGAACTCCATTTGAGGATTCTTTCTCTGTGACCATGAATACAAGAACTAGGCACTTCACTTTATTGCTGTGGTAGAAGATTATCTAGTGTGAATAAAAATGTACATTTGACGGTAAAAGAAAACTATATGTTTGAACTGCAACTGATAGAAAATTGGCTGAGGCAGTTTGTAAATGTGAAAATGGTATATAACTGTAGTTTTCTGATTCAAAATTCTGTACCTCTGTTACTTACTGGCTTGCTCTAGTTCCTGTTTCGAAATGTGCTACGCAGATTTAGAAAACAATGTTACCGCATCATATGTTTTATTGTTTGTGGAACTAGCTATGACAGTATTTTTGGATCTCTCTTCCGACCTATGATTTAATGTTTGGAAAGCAGTAAACGCAAGGTACTCTGCTGAAAGCAATTCCATTTCACCAATCATAACCAACGTGGTTAATATGTTGCAATTTCAAGCCTACCGAATATTTCTTTGGTGCTAGCATAATTCGTGGTTAATATCATTTGATCCTACTTTAGTTTTAATTTCTAATGTTTGAAATCTGTATTTTTTTGTCCCTTAATTAGTTAATTTTACTCCCTCTAAAATCGGTGATCCTTGTAGTTTTAAAATTTTGACCGGACATTGCGTCAAAAAGATCAATGGCTCACAGTTTGAACGGTTGAATCGGAGTCATCCAATTGGAATGGCAACATAGTTAAATAAAAAATTGATAAAAAAAATAATTTTATGCATACTAAAATTATCATAAACTTTTGATTATTTTTTATTTTCATAATGATAACCTTTATTTTTTTTTGATAAAGGGTCAAACTCACCTTAAAAGTTTTCATTTAAGAGTGTTGGATATTCGGAAGTTTTTTTAACTCAATTTTATCTCAGAAGTTTGCAAAACGTATCAGTTTTATTCTGACCATTAGTCAACATTAACTTTAACCGTTAATTGACACATGACGCTCTATATTTAGTGTCATGTAGTGATATAAGGCTTATTAGAGCGTCATGTGTCAGTTAACGGTCAAAATTAACGTTGACTAACAGTCAGGGCAAAACTGATACGTTTTGCAAATTTCAGGAATAAAATTAAGTCAAAAAAAACTTATGAATACCCAACACTCTTAAGTGGATACTTCTAAACTGAATTTTAGAAAGAAGCGTAAATTTTTCAATAACTGATTTATAACTTAAAACACCCATTTAAAAGTAAAATAAGATGGACAATTTTGATTTTGTCCTTCAAAGGTAAGTATGTAAGAGAGTTTTATCTCGATTTACGTGAAAGTGATTTTGAGAATTGATTCCTAAGCAGTAAGTGTCGCGCGCTTCTCCCCTCACCAGTGTCGTCAAATCTGGTCTAAGGTCAAATCGTTTCCTGACACAGCTGTCCTTCCAAAGGATCCATTTTCCCTGCACAGTGCGAGATTAGAGTGATAAAAGGTCGATGTGAAGTCAGAGTTGCAAAAAAGAAGTCAGGGGTTTCCCATGCCTCTACGCCATCTTTGTAGGGTCTCTTTCAATGCAAGGTTGAAACCACATCTCCGTTTCCCATGCCTCTCTGTTTGTGCAAAGCCTAAGAACCTGGATGACAATCGCCAGTAGCTTAGACCTTCTATCGGAAATCCTTTCTCCGACTTCCTCCAAAAAGACTTGGCAAATTCTCATCTTCCTTTTTCTTCTTTAGTATTGTTTCTTCTGTTATGAGGCCTCTTTGTTTGCAATAGCCATTCCAATTATACTTGCGTGATAAATTAGTTCCGTTACTCATAAATTTTGCTTCATGTGTTGGGTGTAATAAAATGAGAGCAGTTCAACAAACTTTTTCATTTTCATTTTCATGCGTTTGCTCCTTATAGATTGGGGAACTCACTGGTTTGCAAACGTCCGATCTGGTTTCTCTTGAAGAAGATGATGCGGGTGAAAATGTAGCAAGGGTTGCGTGGATTCTGGTCATCATCTAAGGCAAGCGTTTCTACACCAATCAGAAGTGATTAGCTTTATGGATTCAATAAGCTATGAAACTTCATCTACGAAGAATGCTATGGCACTCCTTAAAGTACTTCACAGTGTCCTCAGAGCTATAGAACGAATTTAATCTGCTTTACAGGAGTATGCCATTCTTTATTCTTCTCTCTTAAAAACGTAACCTGATCAATGAGTAGGCTGACATTAATAAGATGTTGGCATTCTCCTTGATTTGAAGTGCATATATTATCTATATCTTCTACCTTCTGTACAATTTAGTTTTCATGGACATAAAAATCCATTAACTTGAGAATATAATGTTATTCCCTCTGCTCCTCAATATAAGATTCTTTTCAACGACAAGCATTGAGGGGAGTACTGTGTTTGTGTTATAATGACTTGGCTTCAGAGTCCAATCCACGTTATATGCCTACTCAAAGGGGTTGTTAGATTTCTGATTCATTACAAATGGTTGCCGCTGAAACTGTTGCAAAAAGAGCTGGTTGTAGGACATGTCTTGTTGGGCAGGCATGTTAGAAGCAGGAGGAGGATGAGGGAATAATGAGGCTGGAGGATAAGGGCATGTTGCCCCTTGACTCTCTGGAACTGCAAATTCAAAGTCATCAGAACCACCAAAGGGATCTTTCTGATTTCCTCCATTCTCTCGTGTTGTTCCTCTCATCCTTTCTTCACCGTCTGATCTGTTCACTCCTTCACCCTGCTTTTGCAGCACAATAAATAGATTAAAGTAATTATAAAGTACATGAAACTATTCAAATATTTATTTCATCATATAATTGCTTTAGTCGACTTAAAAGTATCTTAAAAAAGTTGGTCACTGGTTCTAGCTCTTAGCTTCCTATAATCCTGTTGGACGTCACTTTCTCCGGTCTCAAATGTACGAGCTAACTGAGGTTTTTTTCTCTCTCCCTAATTGCTAAGTTTTAATTCATTTTGCTTCTTAAATTTAATCCATTTCAAAGGGATAATGATTGAAAGTATTTTAATAAAATCAACATGTATTTATTACAAATAGTTTAGTTAATTATTTTAATATTTGTAAATTACTCATCCATCTCCAATGTTTAAACATTTGAGGGAGTATTTATTTATTTTTTATGAAGCATACGGATCAGGACTCAGTTTGAGTACTCAAATCTTGAGATTTGGTGTAGTGAACAATAATGGTTATTAGCATGAAGGACTTACTGATGTGCTCTCTGGCTCTGAAAGTGCATTATCATCTGAGAAAAGTGCAAGCTCCCAATCTGTTTCTTGACTAGCGCCATTCTCATTACTTTCAGCTTTTGAAGAATTTTCTATCATTATTATGCATGGGCAAACATAAACTGCTCAGAACTGTTATTAGTGCTTGCAATCCTATTTTGAGTCTAATATTACAGCAGGAAAGCAAAACAATTTACCTGCTGGTACAGTTGCTAGTGCATAGGAATTATTCTCGAATTCAGATGCTCCAGTAAGCAAGTCATCCAGGCCCTAATACACCAACAACAACTATGAAGGGAAATTTGTATGTGTTATTCAACTTAAATTTTTAAAAAGGGTTAATATTATTATTGGTCCTTATAGATCAATCAAATTCTGGTTTTTTGTTTATATAGCTTCAAATCATTTGCTTTGATTTTTATAGGTTCATAATGATTTAATGTGAGTTCAAGGAACAAAACTTATTAAAAATATAAAGACCTATCATTAAATTTAGACTAAATCTTTATAAAATTGTAGGGATTAAAACCAATAATTGGAAACCACAGGGGTTAAAACTAAAATTCCATCAAACATTAACCATATTTAAAATTTTACAAGAAAACCTATAAATAGTTTTATTATTGTTGAATTTCAAATGAAGTATGGATTATTTAAACACGAAACAATTAATCTCAAGTCTTAACTAATATTATTATAAATCTATAAAAGGAGAAAGGCAATTACAAGAAGGTCAGCTACAGCCTCTTGCTTTACTTGAGAGTGATCAGAATTTTCTTCTTGGCTTTGGTGACCTGTCAAATCACCTTCTGGAGGAGCATCTTGTTCTTTAGCTATCTGATGAACAATGGGCTGTCACTTGCAGTCATATCAGATCTATGGTGATAATTGCTATGTTGTTCTACCCAACCTTGCCTATATAATTCAACTCACAAAAAGAAATTTATTTAATTGAATGTTCATTTCAGCATCCTGATATTTCTCTTGGTGCTCGGAGAAGACCTTGATTTTTTGCACTACGTAGTGTAGAATAGGTTTCTATTTTCTATTTCTAAGAATCTCTCTCTTGCCTCATACATGGACATGTGCATTAAAGAAAGACGTTATCACTAAAGATATGGACTATAATGCTGAAAAATAACAAAAAGGTGAAGCTGTTATTTTCCAACATATATTCTATAACAAACTTTATCCCATTGGATGGAGTTTTTGCTATTTGATTGGATCAATTTTGAGTATTGTCAAACCTAATTTGTGGTAGCTTTCCTAAAAACATTTTCTGCATTAACCTATGATCAAAATAAGTAGCCAAAGTCCCTTTTACTAGCATCAATGCTTGTTGTTTCTCAACATATATAAACTGTCTATTGTTATTTCTCCACTCATTCCTCTTCCTCTTCCTCTCAGTTCCATAATTTCGATGGTGAAAGTTTTTTCATACTTCTCTTAAATGATAGAAAGAACATAATCTTAGAGTCAGTACAGAGTTGAAGTATCAAACCAATTGTTGGCCAAGTTCCAAGCTATTTGGAGCCTCCTTAACATAATCCTCCAAGGTAGCCATAAAAGAAGCAGGAGCCTGCAAGACACAAGGCATTTCATAGGGGAATTAACTGCTAATGCATGAACACATATGGTAACAGTCAGATTCATTTTTCTTGAAGAAAAAGAAGAAGAAAGAACAATACCTCCTTAATACTAACAAATTTCTGACCCCTCCCAAATTCCATTGCCCTACAGGTCTCAAAGAATGAAGCTAAACACAGTGCCTGCACTAACTCCCAAGTTTACCGATGTTAAGAACACGTTCGCACAAAACAAAATGTAGCATACTGCAGACATAATAAATACCTGATTTGATGATCTTCTATAAATCTCAAGTGCCTTTGTAGCGTCGTCCCGGCTCATCTCGAAAAACTAAGACAATATCAAATGCAATGTTAGATTATCTACTATAAGCCAACAGGTACCAAATGTTCTAAACCTTAACCCCAAATTTTTTCCTTGCCTTGTCAAGAAGATTGACCACTCTAACTGTTATTGCAACATAAAGCTTAACACTTTCATTAGCAACCTGTGTGAGTGAACGGACAAGAAGAAGAAAATATGATTTAAAGAGTGTTATTAAACAAGGTGATTTAAGTTTTCTAGATTCAGTCTTTCTTACAATTGAAAGGGCATATTGAAGCAAGGGATTGTACAAAGCTGCTCCTCTTGGCTGCAAAAGTTGAACGCAATAATGAGTGCTTCTTCAGTTCTTCTAGATCCCAGAGTTTAAGAAACAGCAAACAGAAATTGTAAATATAATACATGAGTGTAACCTTGCATTCAAGAAGCTTGAATTGAAGCTCTTGCATGGATGGCAATTGCTGAAGCAAATCCTGGGTTTCAAATTTCGTGTCTCTCTGTAAAAATGGAAACCATTGCATAAATAATAATACTAACAACAACACGGATTATAAGTTCACATAGTTTATTAAAAAGGCAGGTAGAATCAATATAAACACTTCAATTGTTAGCTTTGCTGAAATACCACATTGCGTCCATAATATCGAGCTAATTGGGGGTTTGGATTGGCATTTATGATCTTAATATATTTTATTTTCTATATTCATCTTTTTCCTATAAATTAATCTACCTAACAAAGGTATTCAAGAGAGACCGTGTTGCATTTGCTATAATTAACTAATAACTAATTTATCTCATTTTTCTTAAAGTTTTTCTGAATTAGTTAAGTAACTCTTGCATTAAATACCGGATGGATTATCTACCAAGTAGAGCTGACATAACAATTTACACAAAATAAGACTCAAGGTTTGTTGAACGCACTCACAGAGCTGTACGTGACAGGATCATAGTTTAAGCTGACAAAGCATCTTAGGCGTTCGTCAAGATAATTGGCATAACTACGAATCCAAGCAGAAAAATCCATTGCTTGAAACAGCCAAAAAAGGGGGGGAAATGCAGTTCAGTAAAACAAACACATGACAAAAGGAAAAAAAAGCTCAAACAAGAAGATGAAAGTGCAAGAAGTTACAGTTGGAAGTTGAAGTGTCTTGATAGTACAAGAGATTGAGCATGTGTTCCCTTTCACGGCTATATCTGATGAACTCTTCCCAAACTGTGTGGTCAAGTTCCCTCATCGCTCGATGTATGATTATTAGTGTCTTCAAAGCAACCTGATTGTGAAACCCAGGACCGTAGAGTAAAAGACCAATAAACTAATACATAAGAGCTCAAGCTTATGAATAATGTGGCTCACTGCAAAATTTGTACTTGATGTGTATACGTAAGAAGAGGTTAATTATTATATGGTGCTTAACACACACACACACACACACACACACACACACACACACACACACACACACACACACACAAAAGCAGTGAATTGAGCAACATACAGTCCAAGGGCGTGTTTGGCGTAGACGGCTAGAAAGGCTATATATGCAGTAGACCACATCCATGCGAGGCATCGATGGCGAAAGTGCATTAAAAATGGCTGCACGAATTTTCAATATAGAACTAAGTAAAGAAAGAAATCACCCTCTTTTGATATATAGTCTATTATACGTTTGGTCTGTTTTAATAAGAAAATCTTGTGAAAAGACGTAATTAAACAACTGTGTGTGTGTGTGTGT
>QFDD01120233.1:0-20733 GCA_006871305.1 Vachellia collinsii
TCGTAAAAAATATAATAATATGTACTTTATATTTTATTTATGACCATTTTGTATTGAAACCTTCTTTAATTTTGCCATTTCATTGCCGCAAGGGTCGTACGGAGCGCAAAGGCGCGCGCGCAGCTATAGCCTATACGAGGCGTTTTTCGGTTTTTCCGTTCGAGCACGCGCGGCTGGAGCAGCTACAGTATTGTCAGGCGGGACGAGCCGTTGGGAGAGACCCTTCTCCTTCTATCCTCCCGCTTTCGTTTCACGCTTCAGGCTTTCCTTTGCTTCCTCCTCCTTCGCACTTCAACAATGGATTCTTCAGATTGCAAACACCGCCAACCTCTGATCCCGAACTTCCTCTTCTCCTCCGCTTCGTCTCGGAAAACTCTGCCTCTGCGGAAAATGCTCGACTCCTCCTCCATCTGGCACTCTTCTCCTTCGAATTTTGAAACAGGATCGTCGGGCAAGAGACTCGTGAGTCCTGCTCCGAGTGACCCTGTCAAGATTGAGCTGTACTCACCGGTATACTTTGCCACTTGTACCGTTGGTGGAATCCTCAGTTCTGGACTCACTCACATGGCAGTCACTCCTCTTGACTTAGTCAAATGCAATATGCAGGTAGGATTCTCTCTTGATCTTATGCTTCGAGTGTAATTCGATTTATACTTGGTGTTTGATTATGGCATTATGGTGTTTAGTGCTAATTTCGCGGTAATTTGCATCGGCGCCTTCTTTTTGCTTGATTGCGAATGTTAATCTAGCATGCTCATTAAAGAGATCTGCGAGTTATGATCGCCTTGTTCCAGTGATTGAAAACGTTGATGTAGAATCAATAAGAATAGAGAAAAGCGGAGAGAAGAAGCAGAAGGTTCAATGTAGTAGAGGGAAATAGTGAGGGAGAAGAAGGAATAGGGAGAGTAGCGTCACGAATTCACATCCGGTGAACTGGTGAAGACACTAATGAGCCTGGACAGTTTTATTAATCATCGATCCAGGCTGTCAATAATGAGCGCGTGATACGAGTCCTAGTTATATAACTCATAATAAATTCAATTTATTCAAAAAAACAAAACAAAATATTACTAATATAATCAACGAAATGATAATGTGAACCTAAAGTAAGTATTACTATTAAGTTGGCCAAAAAAAGTACGATTAATTCAAAATAAAGGAAATTAAATTATTTATAATTGTTAACCTTATTTTAAACATTAAAAATTAATAATAATATGTTCCCTGACATTCCATTCCCATTCTTCATTAATAAGCATCCTCCGCGGGGGACACTTGGATATGGGAGGACTTGTTTTGTTTTTTTTATCTTTTTCGTACTATGGAGCTTCTTTAACTATTGCGTCGCACTAGAGTAGTCATGGTATAAGTAATAACATTAAAAATTAATAACTTGGGTTTCTTACCCTTTGTTAACATTACTTTTAAGTGAATTTCAGTCATTTGTTGTTTCTAGCATGTTGTGCATCTGTTCCTTGAACTATCACCTTTGGCTCTTCTTAGATTTTGTTATTTGCTTAGAAATTAGGAAATATGGCATTTTTATTTACGTACTTAAAAGCTCAAAACATTGAATTTCATTTGTTTACTGCACAAAAATCAATTTTATGTAATCAGATTTAAATATTGGCTTTGATTTATTGTTAATTTCAGATTGACCATGCAAATTACAAGAGTCTCTCATCTGGATTTGGAGTTCTGCTCAAGGAGCAGGGGTTAGGTGGCTTTTTCAGGGGCTGGGTGCCGACCTTGCTTGGTTACAGTGCTCAGGGTGCCTGCAAATTTGGATTCTATGAGTTCTTCAAAAAGTGCTATTCTGATATTGCTGGCCCAGAGCATGCCACCAAATACAAGACCTTGATCTACCTTGCTGGTTCAGCATCTGCTGAGGTTATCGCAGCTATTGCACTTTGCCCATTTGAGGCAGTAAAGGTTCGAGTCCAAACTCAGCCTGGTTTTGCTAGAGGTCTTGCAGACGGGCTTCCAAAATTTGTGAAATCTGAAGGAACTTTAGGGTATGATTATAACTTATAAATAAGTTAGTAATGCTGTGTTAGTTGTATATATTATTACTACTTGCTAAGACGCATGAATAGTGATATGTGCGGTGATTTCAGGCTGTACAAAGGTATAGTTCCTCTTTGGGGACGTCAGATTCCATGTAAGTGTCATCTCGTGCTTCGCAGATTTTAAACCATACTATGAAGTGCCATCTTTCTGTTTAGTTCTTTAGTGTCTTATTCAGTCGATCTTGTTAAGCTATCGTTTTTCATGATGGGATTGATATTTTTATGAAGCGATTTTCGTTATTCCTTCAACACTACTTTGATGCACTTGCGGTCCCATTTTGGTGGCTTAATGTTCTTGTATATACTAATAGAAGGTTTCTAGTGGAGATAGAGTAGAGATCTAATGTGTATTTTCTACTGAAATAATCTACTTTTATATCTTCACCATGAATTGTAGTATGAATGGTTCCGACCGTAGCCTTTTATAAAGGCTGAGGTGAGTGTGAAGGTGCTATTGAAATCATCCACGGACTCTCGTTGGGATCGTTAACTACTTCGTGGTTGTCCTAGATTTATGTACCGAGTGAAAAGAGAACTTGGACAAATTTAAGATCGTCTGTTGAAGAGTAGTCCGAAAGGTTACACTTTAAACCTTGGTTGTGACTTTTTATTTATCTTATGGTTTAATATGTCCAACTTATTCTGTGTGACGTGTTTTTTTCTTTGAACCTTTCCTATTGTAGTTTTCTCAAAATTATGAGGATGACTCTTGTTGAAGCTGAAAAATGTTACATCCGTTATGAGAACTCAAACAGATCTTTTGTTTTTGCAGATACTATGGTGAAGTTTGCTTCTTTCGAGATTGTTGTCGAGATGATCTTCAAATTCGTCATTCCCAGACCAAAGAATGAGTGCAGCAAAAGTCTGCAACTTGGCGTGAGTTTTGCTGGGGGATATCTAGCCGGTGTGTTGTGTGCAATAGTGTCCCATCCTTCTGACAACCTCGTCTCCTTCTTAAACAATGCAAAAGGGGCAACTGTTGGTGATGTGAGTACCAGATATGGTGAAGGTTTATTTTGAGGGGTGAACGATCCTTTTACCCTGTGGCTTAAAATGATATTTAAATGTATTATAAGTTAATATACTATAAGCCATTTAAATATATTCACGCATCGCCGGGTGCATCTTAACTAATGGTGGAAGCCGGAAGGCTTGAGCCAGTCTCATAATTTCAACTTTGAACCCTATGTTTTTGAATCCCTGATGCAGGCTGTGAGGAAGCTTGGTTGGTGGGGCCTCTGTACCCGTGGTCTCCCTCTCCGTATTTTTATGATTGGAACACTAACGGGAGCTCAATGGGGAATAGACGATGCATTTAAAGTCTCCGTGGGGCTGTAAGTATGCGAGTTGGTTTATGTTATGATCTTTATTTAAACCACGATGGTAATGATATTCCTGTTCCCTAATCAGGCCAACCACTGGTGGTGTTGTTACTCCCGCTGAGCTTTCCAAGGGGTAGCGTCCGAAGGATGAGTCAAAGTTTTGTCCGATGAAAATTAAAAATCCAGATCATAGGGATTGGGGACCATGGATAAACGGAGATAGTAAAGCTGCGCGAGTCCACTCAAGGTCGGGTGGATATTACATTCTTTTCCATATTTGGACTCCGATTCCCTTTTTCATGAGAATATTACAAATTCTTGGAAGGATGGTTTTGCTCTCATCCTTTCAATTGTATATAACTCTGCACGTTGGGATCGCTACAGCCCCAGGTCAAAATTCAAATGGTAGTACATATTTTATGTTTGGTTGGTAGATAGGAGGTTTTGCCAGCCAAAAACCAAACCAAATTACTTGACTTTGCCACCATAAAAACTTTTCCAAACATTATTTGTTATCAGTGTCGTTAAATTCCATCCGACTTGATTTTTTTATTCGTTTTAATAAATTTTGCTAAATTTTGAAATAATTAGGCAATATAGTTGTGAAAAAATTTGTTAATTTAATTAATTTAAATCAATATGATTTTTTCCAAAACTATTTCAACCTTAAATTGTAGATTTGCTAATGATTATTATCATATTTGAATTTTCAAAAGACGACGTAGGACTTGCCTATGGTGTCAAAATAGTTCCGGTGGAATGCCAAGTACAGTTGTGTTCAGTCAACTCATTCCCACGCATGAGGAGCTACTTCCCACCGATTTGCATTAAAATTACTCTTCTCTTCATGATGAAGTGGAATCTCCTAACCAAAAAGGAAAAACTTGATATTTCAAACAGCCGAACATGCCTATTAACAGAAGAATTAGTTTTCCCTTTTATTGTTGGCCAAAAAAACAAAAAAGTTTTCCCTCTTATTAATGCGCCCATTTGTCAGTAGATTCTAAAACTGAGTCAGTAGTTTATGACTTTATGTGACGCTGTTCTTCAGACCTAAAACAGACACTATACCTTTTGAGTTCAGCAATATAAGGCGACTTTGAATTTAGGTCATTACCAGTCAGTAGATTCTAAAACTGAGTTCATTGTAACACCGGAGAAAAAAAGAAGAAGTAACAACTATTTCAAGGACGGAACTCATGCAATTTACCAAGAGATCTAATTCCAATTGAACATGCGCAGAAAATGAGGACTATGTTTCTACTTTCTACTGCAACTGGACACATTAGTCCCAAATTTACGAATAGAAACACCTCCAAAAGAACACGAGAATTCATGTGTTTAAAGAACAACCCTATAAGAATGACAACATTACACCATGAAGCATACCATACCAGTCCAAATCAACCTATGAGCAGGAGCATGAGCAATATACTTTCTCGCTCAATCTAACTTAGTTCTTCCCCCCTGCTGCTGCTTTGCTGGTTCAGCAGGGAAGTATTTTATGCCCACCAGATCACCAACGTTGCTGATAACCTATCAAAGAAGAACGATCTCAGCAAGCAAAATAGTACACATATCATGGAAGTAATACAGTGCCCTTGAATGGAAGTCAAAATCTCATGATCCTACCTTGCAGGCTCTAATAAGGTATTCTTTTAAATAAAAAAAAGTCGACGAGTGAAAGCCAAAATGTATACCTCCAAGGCTTTGATAAGGTCTTCTTTTGAATGAGCAGCAGATATGCATATGCGGGCTCTTGCCAACAATAGTGGGGTTGCCGGAAATGCCACCGTCACAACAGCAACCTAAAAATGTGATACAGGAACAGCAGGAATTGATTTAAAAAAAATAACTTAAATATCCAAATTGGGGATCATTAACAAGGATCTTAAATGGATGGATGTTCTCACATTCTGCTTGAGGCACTCTCTAGAGAAGGCAGGGATTTTGGCTGGGTTGTAAAGCATGATGGGCATTACAGGGGAATCATTATCCCCAAGAACCTCAAATCCCATCTTCTGCAATTCTGACCTGAAAAAATTGCTATTCTCACGAATTTGTGCAAGTTTTCGGGCACCTATGAGTAAACAAGTCAAACAAGAAACTTTAGTGCTAGAAGACAAAGCATATAGATGCGCAGAACTTGGAACAATCAAAATGAGGCAAAAGTCGGGGAACAGCAAGGTGCCAGCCAAACCTCTATTGGAGCCATCCTCGCCAAGAATGACCTTTATGGAGGATATAATTTGTTGCGCAGCTGGTGGTGAAATTGATGTAGCATAAAGATGAGCAGGGCAAGTGTACTTCAAGTACTGGATAAGCTCCTAATAGTATGCCCACATATTCAACAATACTATAAGACTTCAAATAATTGGCATCACCAGGATTCAATAGCACAGCGATCAACTTTCAAACTTAAAAGTTGTGCCACATGTTACAACCATAGCACCACAAAAGTACTTTGTTTGCATGAAATCAAATAAGCAGCTTTCAATTTCCTCACATCCTAAACCCTTCTCTTCTATATGTCTCTTATACAACTAAAGCACATTATAAATAAACTAAATAACATTTAAACACAAAAAGATTGCAAACCTGAGACCCTGCAATATAACCTCCACATGATCCAAATGACTTGGTGAATGTCCCCATCATGATGTCAACATCAGCAGTATCCACACCTAAGAGCTCACAGACACCTCTTCCAGTCTTGCCCACTGCCCCAATGCTGTGTGCCTCATCCATATATGTATATGCCTATAAAGCAATGAAACAATGAAGAAAGCAAACTATATAAAAACAGAACTTGATGAGAACAAGTTGAAACCAAACCTCTTTAGATTACCAACATAAAATCGTCATGTAAAAAAACTGCACATGTAAAAGTTAATCTCATAACTTATTACCCTGACCAAGGAGTTTCTTACAATAATTCATGATTTACTAAATTGAGTTTTTCGGTTAAGGTTTGGAAGATCCAATGCTCTTTGCATTTTACAGGTGAAAATAATTACGAATTCATGCAGACAAGAATATTACTGATGACATTATCTTATGAAAAATTTATGGGAAGCCCCATCATCAGGTTTATGAAGACTTTTCATGAGTAAAAGATTTTGAACTGAAGTTTGCTTACTAAAAGTAACCACCTCCCCCTAGATAAAAAAGCATAAGATAAACAGATGCAAAGTACAGAAAATTTTTGACACTATCAGAGCCAACATTAGAACTTACCTTATATTTTTTGCAGATAGCTATGATCTCTGGAAGTTTGCATATCTCTCCTTCCATGCTGTATATCCCCTCCACAATAACAATTATCTTCTTCCAGGGCCTGTGGGTCCTTGGCTGTCCGTCAGCAATTTGTTCTCTCAAAACCTCTTCAAGATGAGAAGGAGCTGCAGATAACATTGATCAAGAAAATAGTGCATGAATAAAATATTGTTATCTTTGAAGCATCATGGTCCTGAAAAACAGCAAGGAGGGAGAAAATGAAACGCAAGAATTCAAAGTGCAACACCCACACAAATTCTTCAAAGTATATGGAGTTGAAGAACAAAAATCAAAGTAGTTAAGTGACATCTATATCTACAAAAGTATCAGGAAATTGAAAACCAGATAGATATCATGATAATGATCTCCATTTGGCATGCAGGAAAAATACTCACTATTGTGCTGGAAGACACGAATAGTAGCTCCAGAACCTCGTGCACCATTAACGACGGAGTTGTGATTTAGTGAATCACTGATGATCAAACTTCCCTGCAAAGGAAAGTTATATCAATAAAAAAAACCAAGACAATGGCCTAACAATTGTAAATGGTACTATCACATCATCTTTTGCAGACCTTCCCCATCAGTACTGGAAGAACAGCAGAGTTCGTCACATAGCCCATTCCAAAAACTATAGCAGCTGGCTTCCCAACAAAGTTGGCGACACATATCTCCAATTCATTGTGCAGTGCAGTAGTGCCTATTAGAGAGGCCATATTTTATGAATATATCGACAAACAAAATTTTTGTTTGCTAGTAAACTATACTTGATACACATACCCCCATCTACCCGACTACTGCATGTGCTTGCAGAATACTTCTTCAATGACTCAATTGCTCTGGGTGTACAATATTCATCTGAAGCAGCAAAACCAAGATAGTTATACGATCCCAAGTTAAGGCATCTACTTACTTTTGTCGTTCGTCTGCATAAGAATGGCTGAGTTATCCATAATTTGAGACGCAATAACTTGAGTAATAAATTTTTCGTAAAGAAAAAAAATTAAACATCCACATAAATCCCAAAAAAATCGCTGTAACACGCGAAATTAGTACTTCAGGGTCTTGTTATTATCATTTGAGTAGCGCTCCACTACATCAAACCACGCATCAGGAGCACTCGATATTGGTCTTCCAAAGCAATCCTGTCGGGAAAAATGAAAACATCAACGCTATGTCAATTTGCTAAACATATAATTGAATCTGAACTACCGCAAATATGCAGCATTTATATTTGTTAGTTATATGCTTATATAGCAATAAGAATAAAATGTGCTCCAAATACAAGATAAGAACAAAAATATCCAACAAGTATAGAAGAACAGGCCAAACAAACGCAGCAGAGCTCAATAATTTTCCATATGTTACTAGCGCGACACCAACGTCAGTACACAAAGTCATAAGGTGTAAACATTACATCTTATTATTGGGACCTCGATTTGAGTACAATCAAGCTTATAGAAAAATACAGTATGAATGAAAAAAACGAACCAGTAAAATTGTTAATTATATACCTGAACACGAATATACAATCGGCGAATATAAAAGTCTTCGAGTCCTAAACATATCGGTGCGTAACCCTGTTTGCAGGAAGAAGTGTGTTGGGTGTAAAAAAAAGAAAAGAAAAGAGCAAAAGGCATATCGCAAAAGCATGCACAATAAAAGGATAGACAGGAGAAACCTGAAGGTTGTTAGAGCTGCAGCAGTCCATAAGTTTCCTAAAGAAATCTCTAATTTGGCCAAAGGCAAAGAGCAAGCCATAGCTAAAGTAGGTGCTCAATGCAGTCAAGTATGGAATTGCAATCATCTTTAATCGTTAGTCTCCACCAAAAGAGAAACCAAAGCTGGAATCAAAGATGAACACACGGATGTGCATAAAACTGCGCATGTGATCCCATAATAGCATTAGAGCATGGACCCGTCGGAGGAGTGAAAATGACAAGGGAGTGTTAATGCTACTTATAGCAGGTAGGTGTAGTAGGAGAAGGAAGAAAAGGATGAGATCATTAGAACTGAACTAACCCCACAATGATTCAGCTAGCACGATTATTTGAATCCTAGCTACTCCAAAACAATCCAGGAGGCCTTGTTTTTTTTCTTAAAATCGGGTGCGAGACGAATAAAGTGATGCTTCGATTGGTCAACAACTAGTTTTTTAATAATGAAAAAAGGCGCGAAGCCTCATGAATCACGGTTACGAGGAACTAAATTTCTTTCTCAACTCTCAAAAGATCACTTATAGAATTATTTTTATATAAATTTAAATAAAATTCTATTTACTTCAAATTGAGTACAATATAAAGTTAATCTAAACAAACTATAAAACTCCAAAACGTTCCTTCTCACCGACCCGTCTACTTCTATGAGGGTTGGTGATGGTGGACCGGTGGTTCTTGAAGAATGCAGGACATGATTCACCTTGAACTCGAAGGCCAACTTCAGCAAAAGCATCAGCGGGCTTCATTTTCCTCTGTTCCCTCGTTGTTGTCATCCCCTGAATTCTTTGTTCAATTTTTCGTTTGCTTACCCTGTCCTCTTAAAATTTACAAGGGCAGCTTTTTTGATACCAATGTAAAGTGTAAATAATTACTAATTCTCCCTTCGTTTTCTCTCTTTCTTTCGTTGGATGTGGTTCTCTCTTTCGTGTTCACACGCTGACGGTCCCGCGGGAATGGACGTGCTGTAAAATGCGGCATCTTTGTGATTTTCATACAAAAACTTTGTCGCCCTCCGTGAGCCCAGACCCGCCAGATTCGTTCTGCACGTGAGGCACCATGTGCAAAATGAGTCATATTCAATGTTATATTATCCAGGCGTGGACTTTATATAGCTTCACGGGTAAGTCACAGTACTAATACCTAAATAGTGCTACTATAATTTGTTAGAATTTTATTGACCCAATGGATCTATTTGTATTAACGGTAGAAACTACCTATTTAACGTCATTTAAATTTATAAGATAAATATATGAGAAGAGTTTTATCTTAACCTACGTGAATGTACTTTTACAACGATATGACAAAGGGTCAGTATACCTAAACAGGGGCAATATATCGTTAACGATAGGTGTAAACATTCGGTTTTTGGTAGAAACCGAAAAACAAAAATCCATAGAAAATTAAAATTGAATCAAAACCGATCAAAATAATTAACCGAACTGAATAATTTCGGTTTGGTTTTTCAGTTAATTGAATTAACAAAAAATATTTAATAATTTATTAATATGAATATAATATAATAATTTATAAATATATTATAATAATATTTAATAATTTACTAAATAAAAATATATATTATATATAAATTTTGTTTTTCAGTTAAAACTAAAAATTTTCATAGACACTGAACCGAAAACCAAATTATCACAAAATAAAAAATTGAAAATCGAATTAATCGAACCAAAAAAATCTAATTGGGTTTGGTTCGATTAGTTTTTGGTTTTCAGTTTCAATTTAGTTTTGCTCACCCTTACTTAACAATTCAGAAAAAGAAAAAAAGAAAAAAAGTATCACGCCCCATTCAATAATCATAAGATAGATTTAAAATGACAGTTGAGAAGGGGAACATGATAGAACTATTTTAAAAATGTGGCTTTATATATGTTAACACTACAACAACAATCAAAGATATGTCCAAGAAGCCCAATAACATTGAGTCCAGTACTCACTGTCTCATCTCCATACAGCTCATCCCTAGAAGGATTATTCTAGAATCTCTTTTATTATAAATACGCACACAATGTATTAGCACAAGAATCATATTAAATATAATGTTATTCAAACATATTTCTCTGTCTTCATTTGCTACTGTGTTTTTCTATTTCCTTCATTGTTCCAAAACTATATCACTTACAGAATACCCGGCTCCCATGTGATACTCTTTATCTCTCTTTATTTTAAAAATGGTCACTTGATGTAATCTACATTTGACCAAGGCAAAGAACGCATGTGCATTGCTTGTGCATTCCCTGTGCATCATTTGTGCACTTTCTACACACACATTCAAGACATGGAAAAGGTTATGTGATGCTGATTTGAATACACTCCAAATTTTCATGTAAAATGAAACCAAAGTAAAGATGAACCTAGACATGAAAACCAAAACTCCATCATAGTATGTGGCTCACATAGCAATTTGGTTATGAGCACTGTCCAACAATAACAAGTAATACATGATATAGTAGTCATGTGTTCAGGTCAAAAGAAACACAAGAGACTGCTCATTTATTCTACACATATCAACACCAAAATCAACACACTTTTATGAGTTCCATCGTTACCAGCATGAAGAAACTCATCCACTCACCATTCAATAATTTATGTCCTCATCTTGATACCATATGTTAATTAGTGTCTTGATAATATATAATCAAAATACAGTCATTGACCCAAACTCAATAGAAGTCATCGAGTGACAAGTTCTCAACAGATCCAAAGGTCTCGACTGATCCAATCCTTGAAAAGCTGGTCATTGATCCACCCAAAAAGTCAAATGGAGAATCATTTGAGAATGTAGTTTCATAGATGAATGACATGTCCGTGTCGCTCATCGTGGGACAGGTCATCACACTCAAACTATTTGACTTGTTAACCTCATAGTCCTGTAGAAAAAGATCATTGATGTTATCACTGGACATAGCCACAAGATCGTCTTGCTCAGAGGCCTTTTTAGCTTGAATCACCTACATATGTTCACACAAACATTACATTACTTGAAAGATTTCATTACCTACAATTAGTAACTTCCTCCCTAAAGATATAGTTTATTCTTTAGGAAAATACAAAAATTGTGGTTAGATAGAAAATAAATATTCTCTACTTTATTGGTAATGACAAAATTATTCAATTCGCATAACATACATAATTAAGGGTTTGGTTATCCTGATAAACCACTATGGAGTCTCCAAGACGTAGGCCATGTGTGCTGACAAATTCCCCTAGGAAAAAATTCGATACCATAATCAAAATCTTAATAAATGTAAAATCTGACATGGAAGCTCATAGATATAGAAGCTTTAGTTGAAGAAAAAATGAGAAGCTAAGGATATACCGGTGTTTTCAAGTACATACATCCGACTGTTGTTATTAGGCCAAAACCTGCATGATTTATACCATAGTAAACTTTCATCGGATTTGTTCTTATAGGCATGTCACTTTATACAAGAAAAAAAAACCTTGAAATGTAAATCCAAATTTTATCAATTTTTTTGTTCAAGACAAAAATTGATTTATCAGGTCATCAAATTGAATAGGCATGGAGTGCATAAGGGACCTGTACTTGAAGCTCCAGACATGAAGACCATCCATATCATCCATGCTTATAGCAATTCCTTCTTTAGACTCAAGGATGGGAAGGAAAGCCTCTGCTGCTTTCTGCAAATTAGAATTAGTTGCCTTCTATTCATCAATTGGCCCATTCAAGGCAATATGATATAAAATTCACACAAAAACGAAAATATCAGAAGTTGCAAACAATGAAACTCATCACCTCAAATTATGTGCATGATACATATTACACATCTAGTTGGTTTAAGATAACAACATCTCAAAAAATGTACAATCAAAATATAATTTGAAGTTCTCTTAATATTAAATGAGAAAATATTCATTTTTAATAAATTCTAATTATTCAATAGACTTGGACAATTTTAATTTATTTTATATATTAAAATATTTAAATTAAATAAATAGTTAACATTTATTCAAAATAATAATTTCTTCCCACAATATTTTAAAGAAAAAAAAAGACTTAGAAGCTGAAATGCTAAATCATGAGGAAGCAACTGTTAAAACCCAAACCTTAGGGAGAACCATCCTTCGGAGGGAGCTTACATCACTGTTCTTGAGCTCCTTCTGGAAAAGGAATCTCAACCTCTGGTGATCAATTTCCTAAGAGCATATAGATATGAATGTTTAGAGCCAATTTTGTTGAAATTAAATCAAGCATTAATTATGTAACTAGATGCAAAGCAAAACATAATAAATTTTTTCAAGGCAACTTAATTGAAGGCAGGTTTGATTTATTGATGATGAGAACACATGAAATTAAACCACTCGGAAACGGCACCTAAATGTCGCTTTTAGACAAACCAAAGTTTGGAACCACATTATATCCCACAAATTAAAGACATGACAATACAACATACTATACTTAGCAAGCACGCTGTAACACAACATACTATATATAGCAAACAAGAATTTTGGGATTGAGAAATAGAACACTACCACCACGCCCATCATATTTGGTCCTTTGAGTTAATATTATAGTAATGCTAATAAAAGGGGCAGAGTGCCCAAGGGATACTGTCCAGCATGCTCCTATCTGTCCTTAACACATTTTCCCAAATGTGTAAAGTAGACAGCAAAATATTTAGCAGTGCCCTTACCAAACACCAATACATAAAAATGCCCCATTTATAAATATTCGAAGCATATTGCAAAAATAATAATAATCAGAGTGGACTCTATTTCATCACGTTACTTTATTGTGCTTGTGAATATAAACTGTATATTCCTTGCTTGCTCCACTCGACTTCTTCAACAGATTCAGATACACAAGCTAGAAACCCGAAATACGCCTGACTTATGTCTAATTAGACACCTCGATAACTACGCGACTCGATTAATTGCAAGAGGAATTGCCCCAATAAACTCTTCGTCTTCTCTTTTTATTCCTATCAAGAGATTATCTCTTATAAGGATGATCCTCTGTTAATTTACTCTTGGGGTCCAATAAGCATGCATATATATGTATGTATGCCTGCGCTATATTCCCATTATATAGAGGGATACTCCATTTATAAGTATTTTTGACAGTGATCCCTTCATTAATTAATATGCGTGTGTGTGTGTGTGTGTGTGTGTGTGTGTGTGTGTCGCAGTGTTTCTGCGAATTGGAAATTGCAAATAATTAACTGAAAGGTGATGGTTTTTAAAACTTGTATATATTACATGACCTTCACACTGTATTGGAGAAAAATAAATACTTGCGCCGCGTAAGTTCGGACATAAAGATAAAAAATTATTATTATTATTATCATCTATATATATATTGTGTGATGCAGCATCACGAGAAAAATAAGCACAGCACTATCTAAACAAAAGACACGATGTAGATCGATCATCAGCGCGGCTAGAGTGTCTGAGATCGGAGATGAGATCAAAGTAAAAATATGTGAAGAGAGAAAATTAAGATGATTAGCAAAGGAAAAGATAACGATCAAATAAATAAGGGAATTAATCAAGCTGCTACAGAGACCAGATCTCCATGGCAAGGCACAGTATATAAGATAGCCATAATAATAAAAGAAGAAGAAGAAAAGAGAGCTCACAACACGCGGGGGCGGGAGAGGAGTGTAAGATCGAAGCGGGGAGATAGGCACGTGCGAGGGAGGAGGAGGAGGAGGAGGGGGTGGCGGAGGTAGATTCATGGTGACCGCGGAGGACCTCCTCTGGCGGGCCATCCTCTTCTTCCTATGAACGGTGCCAAAGGAGGTGGTAACGGCAGCGACGAGGCCGAGGTCTCGGATCAGAAGGGGACCCGACCCGCGATTAATGTCGATGTCTGGTGGCACGGTGACAAGGCCAAGCTCAGCGCCAACACCTGCCACCAATTCAGAGGCCTCGTTTTTGCGAAGCAGCTTCTCTCCCTGATCCATCATCATTAGCTTAGGGTTTTTTTTCCCACACAAACCACACAAGTACACTCACAGTGAGTGCTTTTGGTTTCTGTGATACTGTAGCTCTTTCTCTCTCCCAGTCTCAGTGTGTGTGCAGAGGGAAGTGGATATATAGACGCAGGGGGCAATGGACGCTCGGCAATCACGAAATGGTTGTGGGGTTTGGCGTTAAAAACAGTTCAATGGTGGACTCTCTCCTCTTTTTTTCCCTTCCCCTTTGGATTTTTTCTATTTTTGGCAACCGTTTTTGTGATTACTCTCCCTGGTTTTCATGACATTTGTGCAATCTGCATTCACGCCTCTCTTGCACCTCCCTCCTCTCTTCTTTTACTTTTACCACTCTCACGGACACATATAACTCCCTCTTTTGGGTCTCGGCCGTCGCCAGATTTTTCTCCCTAAATGGGTTATGGGTAATGGGGTTAGTCTCAGATCACAGTGGACAAATGTTGAACCCGCATTGACTGCTCAAACTTGCCTTGGCTCTTTCTATGGTCACCCTGTAAAGTAGCCTTCAGAGGGTCGAACCAGGGTTAAGGGCTTGGGTTGGGTTTGGGTTGGCGCGCGGTGATGGTTTGGGAGTGACCAAGCATAGAGAGACGGATGGAGGATGACTGGAGACGAAAGATGGACGATGAATAGAGCCTCCAGGTGTAGCAAAAGTTCTGAGTCTTACAACAGAAATCAATGGCGTTTTTGGATTTGTATTGGACTCTCCGTCTTTCTTTCATCTTTAATAAAAACGATACCACTCTCTCTCTCTCTCTCTTCTACTTTAGAGAGAGAGAGAGATAGGAAGAAGGGAAGGAGAGGGGAGGAGGATGGATGGATGCTCTGTATTTGAATCCATAAGTGCATGGGAACACACAAAACTGCCATAATTGGCATCGTTCAACTGCGCTCTACCACTCGGAAACTTGTTTATGGACACGCTGGGTTATTATCTGCTGCCGCGCTCATTGCACGCGGCTTACGTGGAGGCTGCTCCGAGGTTTGGCCGTGGATGATTGCGGTATGGATCTGATCGGTGGGCGACGAGGCGAGGTGGTGTATGGGTTATGGTGGGGTGGGAAGCAGACGAAAATTGTGGGGTAGGTTGCTGTTGCTCCACATATACTAATATTCTTATATATGTGAGTTGGAGATCATAGCTGGATTCCCAGCTTCGCTCGCGATTCCACTTGGACGCCATGCAGAGGTGGTGCAAGAGTGTCAATAAATGAGGTTAGCATCTAATTACCTGGCAATTGCGGGCTAACACTGTAATTTAGCAAAAATAAAGAGGGAATACAGGCAAAACTTATCTGTTCCAACATATATACTTATAATTATATTTTTTATGAAATATATCACAAATTTGTGTTAATAAAATGTTTTAATACTCTAGTTATACATTAACGAATTTTATTTCAAGGATGAACTTCTATTATTTTTAATAAAAGTAAAACAAACACCTAAAAGACTGATTCAAGTTTTCTTGACCCAATTAAAAAAAATTCGAAAGAAATTAGTCTTTAACTTTTGAATTAAATTACTGAGTTAGCTAAATTCAAATAATGGTACAAAAGAAGCCTCACTCGTGTGTGTGCACTCTTATTCCTATCAGCAGTGGTTTTCTCTCTCGCATATCGGTTATGGATATTAATATTTTTTAGAAGTTTTATATATTTCATAGATATTTCTATATACAAACTAAAAATCAAAATGTAATGTGGTTATAATAATTTCCAATTGCTATTTTTTCGTCACAGCGATTGCTAATGTTCAAATACGGCAAAAAAAAAAAAAACACAACATACAGCTGTTAATAAAACAGACGCATGCGCACAATTTAGCATATTATTGAATTTTATAATGCAACCAAAACTTTATTATGATTAGTAAATATTAGATTAAATATAACCTCTAAAAAAACAAAAAATCTGAGCCAATTTTATGAAAATTGGTTTCGAAATTCAGAGTTATTCCTGGATCGGACCATCGGATTGATGCCCCTTCTTCCTGTTGGACTCGTCGGTCGAAAACCTGTTTGGTTTGTTAAAATGAGTAGGCAATACTCTGGGCGAAAATGGATCTGAACGTAATCACATCTTAAATTGATTTTAATTTTTTTTCCCTCAAAACTAGTTTGGCGTAGAATTGCATTCTCTTGCTGATTATTTTTAAAGCGTTTTAAAGATGCTGCACGCACACGTTCGTGCCGTTGAACCAGCAGAATTTTATACTTGAAATCACAATCTTCGTGATGTGAAACAATTGATTTGGTTGGATGCTAATTAAACGGGCCACTTTGATTGTTAAATGCTTAGACATATGGTTAAGCCCACAGATGTTTCAGTCATTCTGTCAACTCATTCACTCATTCTCGTCGGCATTAACTTAAATTCTCAACCGGTTTGATTTAACGAAAGGAAAGGGGTTAGTCCCTTTTAATATATATTGAATCAAAGAGATGATCAGAGGGCAGCGAGCACGGGAAGAAAACGAATCTATAACCATCAACTTTGGCCTGTCTCTATAAGCCTATATATTATATCTTCTCCTTCAAGCTAGCTAACTTAGTTCTTCCATTCTACTGCAGCTCCGTGGTCGTTTAGGTAGGCAAGTATTCTTGCAAACTCAGATATATATAGAGAAAACACACACATGTATGTATATATGTCATTCCAGAATGCACATATACCTGCAAGGCTTGGATAAGGTCTTGTTTTGCATTAGCAGCAGGTACGCACAAGCGATCTCTTGCCAGCAACAATGTGGTTGCTGGATATCTCACCGTTACAACAACAGCAACCTGGAACAGCATGGTTCATTAATTCAACATACAAATAACATTAGCCCGCATGAATTAATTAACAAGGATGTGTGTGTGTGTGTGTGTGATTAATTAAATGGGGTTTAATGTTACTCACATTCGGCTTGAGGCACTCCCTGAAGATGGCAGAGACTTTGACTAGGTTGTAAAGCACGCTTGGTATTACAGGAGAATAATTGTCCCCGAGAACTTGAAAACCCATCTGCTGAACCTCTGACCTTAAGAAGTTGCGATTATTCTCACCAATTTGGCCAAGTTTCAGGGCACCTCCACACACACACACACACAAGTCAAGCATCAGCTAATGAACTAACTTTAGGATGCCAAGCAGAAAAGGGCACGTAATAAGAAGTCAGACAAGAGTAAAATGGCAGCCCAATTAATTAACCTCTATTGGAAGTGGAACCATCTTCTCCGAGAATAACCTTTATGGAAGATATAATTTCTCGCGCGGCTGGTGGTGAAATTGAGAATATTTACAATAAGTATGTATTAAACTTTAAATAATTGACATTGTCAAGATTCAATAGCATGCATGCTCAGTGATCATCAAAAGATAAAATAGCTTTCAGAAGCAGTGGCACAACAATATTATTGCTCGCACGTGAAGCATGAAATGGAAGGGTAAGTTCAGGTTTCCTTCTCTTCCTAGTTCTTACATTCTTCACACTGTGAACGAACTAATTAAATAAGATTTAGGCACAAAATTGAAATTTCAAACCTTAATTAGAGGCTGCAATATATATAACGGCCACATGATCCAAATGACTTGGTGAATGTGCCCATATCACGATGTCAACGTCAGCAGGATTAACACCCAACAGCTCACACACACCTCTTTTCCAGTCTTTCCCACTGCTTCAATGCTGTGTGCCTCATCCAAATGCGTATATGCCTAAAAACAAAGCTATATATATAACTAAGAACAAAATGGAAATTTCCATTGTAATTGACCTTATGTTTTTTTTTTTTTTTGCAGATGGCTGTGATCTCTGGAAGTTTACAAAGCTCTCCTTCTGTATATCCCCACCACAATAATCATTATGTTCTTCCAGGGCCTATGACTCCTTGGCTGTCCTGTGGCAATTTGTTCCCTCGAAACCTCTTCAAGATGACATGGGGCTGCAAATATATAAAATGGTTGAGCAAATAGCCGCAAATGAATAATAATAAAATGTTATATATATAAATATATATATATATAATTGGAAAGCACAAGAATTGAAAGTGCAAAACCAACAATTGAAGTTATATATATATAGATGATGATATAAGAACGGGAAGAAAAAACTTTTGTTGGAAAACAAGAATAGTAGCAGCAGAAGCTCGTGCACCATTCACTATGGAATAGTGGTTCAATGAATCGCTGATGATCGAGCTTCCCTGAGAAAGAGAAAGTTGTGTTGATTAAAGAAAGCGATGAGAAGCTGATTGGCTTAAACAGCTTTAAATGAACGGTGCCGTTTCATACACATTTTGCAGACCTTGCCAATCAGAGCTTGAAGAACAGCAGAGTTTGTGATTCCAAAGACCATAGCCGCCGGCTTCCCAACAAAGTTTGTGACATGTGTCTCCAATCCATTGTGAAGTACACGTACTTGTGTCTATTCAAGAAGTTCTATTGTGTTTTTTATGATTTATGAATGCATGTTGACAAACAATAAACTTCGACCAATATATAGGGTTGCCTACCCTCACTTTTCTAAATTTTTTTATGTATATAATATTCAATTTCGATATTATTGTTCCTGTGACAATGTCAAAAATTTACAATGGGAAAATTGGGAAAAAGATCACCTATTGAAAAATGAGATATGCTCAGTTACATATGGAAACTCTGTTGTGTATTCTAGAAATTTAGTTGCACATATGTTAAAAGTCTCATTTTACAATTAATTTTTCAGTAGGTATTTTCTCCAATTCTCTCATTTAAAATTCTTAACCTAGTCCAGTCAACTTATTGAACTCGCGTATACAATTTATTATATGATATTTTAGAATTTTAATTTGAACCCCCCCCCCCCCCCCCCCGCCCCAAAAGAAACGCGCGCGCGGCTACACATTTCCCTTCGTTAGATTTTACACCATGGTTGTACTCAATAATTTTTTCCATAACTTTTCAACTTAATGTTCTCCCCCCTTCTCAATTGATCTATTCATGGTCAAATTATGGTGTTCAGATGCAATAAATTTATGGAAATCTACAAATACAATTTGTTTACAAATTACTAACATTTATAAATTTTTATACTTGATCCATACATATAAATTTCTCTTTAGAATATTTTGAGCTGTTATTCATTAAAGTATTATGATGTTATTAATGAAAGTATTTGTTTGCCTATACCAATTGTTAGAAGAATACTGAGGATAAACAAAATGATATCCTGATTAATGATAATAATTAATATAAAAATAATATGAGGTGCACAGCATCTCATATAAGCTTTATATATTTTTTTAAAAAAAATATTGTCGATAGGCCCATTTCCTTTTCTCTTCATCTAAAAATATAAACAATTATGTGAAAAAACCCAAAAGAAAAGGGACACCAACAGAAAACGGGTGGGCTTGCCCTATAGGTCCCAGAATCCTTGTCCATATATATATTTATATATATATATATATAGTTGTATGATCAGGCATCCCCTGCCTGTTTTCCTTTGTCGTCTGCATGCCAAACTTCACAACAGATTAAGCAATCAATTCCCGTAAAAATAATATCCAAATAAATACCCAGCAAAACAGATGGCTGGCCGGCCTGTGATTATTCAACAGATCATCAGCACGTGTATTGCGTTTGGAGTGGCACTCCACCACACATCAGGAGCGCTTGATATTGGTCTTTCAAAGCAGTAGTCCTACGTACTCGGGGACCCCAAAAACAAGAAAAGAAAACCAACATGAACTGCTTCATTCATCGATCAATTAGTTAAACCAAATATATATGCAGTAATTATGTTCGCTTGCTTGTTATGTAGAAATTTTGTTTTGCAGACAAGAATCCAAGGTACGCATTTATATATATGATCTCCTCGTTAACAATTAAAGTGAAAGCACTACAGCCCGATAAGCCAAGAATATATTGAAAGACGAAGCGAAGAGAGGTTGATGTCTGGTAGTTAGCTAGCTAGAGTCTGGGAAGATAGAAATATTTGTATCCTTGACATAGCGTGGATTCTTAATAATGATACTGCAAGCAAGCAAGGAAGGGAGGAACGTGTGGATAAAAGAACTAAGCAAGAGTCGAGCATGCATTTATCGTAAGAGAATTATATATACTGAAGGGGAAAACGTGTACATGATATTATATACATAAAAGATAAAGCTGAGGATTGTGATGAGAGGAGAAGGAGTGCAGAATTATGGTGAAGAAATATCGAATGTGAGGGAAAGCAAAGAGCAAAGCATATATAGGTAAACTAATCTGTGGATGCAGTAAAGCAGGTTGGAATTATCATGCTCTTGAATCGGCGCCGCTGCTGTTACGTGATATATAATATCAATATCAAGTGTACGTAAGTTCATATATTTTCTGGAGACTGCAGGTCATCGATCCAGCTAGATACCTTT
>QFDD01120234.1:0-21349 GCA_006871305.1 Vachellia collinsii
AAATCCTTCAGAGAACGACCCTGTTGTTCAGCCCTATAAAGACCCTTGCAGACTTCATGAATACGAGTGACGTTGCCCTTGCCAGCAAACATAAATTCAAGAGAGGACATAATTTCTTTAACATTATTGCAATGACTAACAGATGTCAAAACTTGAGGTTCAATAGAATTTCGAATTTGAAAGAAAATCCGAGCATCAGCACGTTTCCATTGTTTGGCAGTCTCATCCTCACCAGGAGGTGGATCTTGAGTCAAATGAGCTTCTTTTTCAATACCCAACAAATATATCCGAACAGTCTTATTCCAGTCATAATAGTTAGTCCAATTTAACTTAAAATCCGTAATTTTTGCAGTCATCGAAAAGGTCTCAGAAACACTACTGATCTTAGATTCAGCCATAATAACCAAGATTATTCAGAATGCAAAATATATCAAAAAAAATATTTGAATCAAGGAATCTCAACACGAAACTTCAGGGGAATACCGGGTTTCCGCCGATGAGGAGATCTGGATAAGATGGCTGGAAACCACCTTGACACGTGCCTTCACACGTCGGAGGAAGATTCTGGCAGAGTCGGAGCGTGACCACCAAGCGTCGTCAAGGAGACGTTGGAACAGGATGAAATTTCAGGCGAAGACCGAACAGAAGGCGAGAAAGGCACTGGTGTGGGGCGTGTAGGCAGAAGGGTACTCAAAATGGGAGATCTGAAAACTGAACTCTTCCTCTCTTAAGTGTACACAGAACGGGAAGAAGAAAAACTGAGCTCTGATACCATGAACAACAATATTCAGAATGTCTTATATTTTCAACATATGAACTTAGGTATTTATACAAGAGAATTGGTGTGTGTGAAAACATGGTGTGAAAACATAATTATCCCTAATCATGCTTAATACCTAATTATACCTAATCAAACCTAATCATGCCTAATACCTAATTATACCTAATTAAACCTAATCATGCCTAATACCTAATTATACCTAATCAAACCTAATTATGCCTAATAAATCATAAGGGGTCTGTTGATTAAGGTTCAAGATTGATTTCTCTAATTTGCATGATTTTCTTTTATTTTCCATGATTTCAGTGGCCATGATATTGCTCTGAGAATTTTCTGTGGGTAGATATTGTTTGAGCTTTGGAATTTTTTACCGCATAAAACGTTGGGATGCTTCTGGCAGTTGTTGAAGCGGTGGCATAGAAACTTTTTTTAGTTCACGAAGTAAGACAAGGCAAGAAAAAATGCAGCTCTCCTTGCTGCCAATTCAGTATGGCAAAGCTGGAAAAAAAAAGGTTAGGTGGAAGCCACATGGCATGCCGCCTCAGCATAATAGGTCGATTAACAGATGACAATTAATACTGTTAAATTGGGGCTACATTGCTGCGTTTTTAAACTTCGTGGGTAACATTAATTTTATAAAAACTTTTAAGATAAAATTGTTCATTTACTAAAACTCTCAAGATACAAATGAAGTGTAACACTTGAAAAAAAGATGACTTGTTTTCAACAAGGTGCTATTAATCACAACCTTAATTAAGTGAATATATTGATTTTTTTAGTACAATAAATTTTGGAAAGGGATTAACCTCACCCATAATTCAAGGGCAGGAGAAGATCTCCATTCCTCTTGAATCATACCAATGTTAGGTATGGCTAATCGTCAATTACCTTTAGGCTTTTACTTAGTATCTATGGGTTAGGATGCATTCTCAAACACAGCGACTGAAATCACCATAAAGTAGCATTACTAGTACCAGGAATCAACCCACTCCATTTATGAGAGTATCCGATGCTTTCTTCAGTTGAATCCATAGATGATGGGTACAGAATATATTGATTTATTCTTACTAGATATATAGATATATTTTTTTTTTTTTGTGGGGGGGCGGTGTTGGGGAGGCAAGAAGGCCCACAACTTCTTGGTGTTTTAGATATGACGTGGTCCATCTACCACAAAGAGTGCAATTTGCCCAATCGAAAGCCCAATCGTTTCGATCATCTACCTTCCTGAGTATCTCTGCAATTCCAAAATCCAATGGAGAAGGAAGCCAGACATGCTGACAGTGCCGTGGACCCGTTTTCTTTCAAGCTTCTGGTCTCGTGTCCCTCTGGTCTTTCGTCCTCGCAGGTTTGTTTCAACCTTGAATTATCACTCTTATGACGTCCCGATGTGAGATATTGCTCAAATGTGACTTATCATTCGCGCATATCTTGTTTGCTTCAAGGTTTCTGTGGTGTTCAGTGATGCCTACGATCGGATTCCCCACCCTGACGTTAATCTGGAGAACACAATAGCTGAGGTGTGTCGGATTCGTCCCTTTGATCTCTTGCTATTGCTTTTCTGCGTACACAGGAATTGACTGCTTAGGCCATGCCGCTTAAATTGATCGGTTTTTAGTGTTGAGCATTTGGATCTATGTTCATGATTCATTTAGTGAACTATTCGCTTGTCATCCGTGGAGTCCGGATTTACTTTGCTGAATTACAACCTGTATGCTTATTTGTAGACATGGGAGCTGAGAAATCAGAAAAACAAGTCACTCTACAATGGCAAGAAGTTCAGGGTATTTCGATCCTTGACTGACGTGCATCATGTTATTTTTTTGGAACTAAACAATATTTTTTGCTAGTTAATGCGTGTCAAGCATTAGGCTCTAATATTCTGACCACTTGGCTTCTTGGCTCCGGTTAATAAATTGATAGAAGTTAGATGAACGTTGGACCTATTACATATTAGCACAATTTTAGCATGAGAGTTGACACAGAATCTAATAATCTTTCTCTTACAGTATGGGGGATATGCGTTGCAACGGGGACGTGGATCTGACCATGAGCCTCATGTATGCCTGCACCTCGGTTTGACGGATTATAGGTCTCTTCTCTCCCTCTCTTTTCCAAATTCTTCCCCAATTGTCTTTATTCACTGGCTTGTCACTGTTAGGTATGGTGACTTACATATGTTTGCTCAGTTGACCAATGATTTGAAAATTTTCCTTTCTTGGAAGTATTTGTTTTTGTCGTTAACATGACTTCTGACATTTAAAGATAGGTAGTTTGACTCTGCTGTGCTTTTGTGACTAGTGATTTGTGTCCTTGAAAGTACTTATTTATGTTGTAAACATGATTTGTCACATTGAAAGGGTGATAATTTGGTTCTGCTTTCATTTGTGATAAAATCAGCCTTCAAATAATCATACAAAATCAACCGGGCCTATTGATTATAAGCGTCTATTGATTATTAACATTCATGTTTATGACTTGCTATATTTGTTCATTATTGAAAGTGTTGGACAGAAAGGACATCTCAATAGAGCAAGAATGTTCTGATTATAGGGCAATGAAACAAAAGATAAATTGGTACTTTCAAGTATATATAAATTATCTGCTAGCACCAGTTGTAAAATTTATTTTCACTTGACTCTATTCTATTTATTTAGCGTTGAGTTTATTTGAGTTTGATTAAAAGATATGGCTCTGAATAATATCTCTGGTGGTGTCACTTAGCAGAGCAGAATTTTATTATCTTATATTTTGCTAGTATTATTATTTGCATATAGTCCACGTTTCTTATATTCAGCAAGTATTGGTTAAATTTGTCCAGGACTTTTGTGGGGACAAATTTAAGTCATTTGTGGGAACGGTTCCTGGTTCCATCGGAAGGTAAATTATTCCCTCTCTCTCTAACAATCATGGAGACCCTGTAACTCCATAGTTTCGGGTCCTTCAGTTTATGGGAGTATGTGGCCTAACTTCTGACTATCGGAGTTATTTGTGGAGCATGACTATGATTGTTCTGTAAGTATGTTGACTGTCAACCAGAAGTTGCAAGCCATTGACGTGCTCCCATCTTTCTATTTTCTCAGATGATTCTGTTCTGTGTCAGCATACTGCCAGTCCACTGGGAAATGGCGCAATTGTGGAGGTTATTGACAAGAAGATACTTGTATTACAACGAAGTAATAATGTCGGTGAATTTCCTGGACATTTTGTTTTCCCAGGAGGTCATCCGGAGGTATTGAACAGAGACTTTTAAATCTGTTAAATGGTTGCTAATTAGTGTTGATGCAATAGATTTACATTTAATATTGATATCAATTTGAATGGAGTAGATGCTTCTGAAATTGCTTTTTGACTTGTTGATTGGGGCACAATGTGTTTTGTGTGGTGATCTCTGCTTATTCATGTGGTAGAATGACTACTGATCGAAAGCACGTATTTTGTGCCAGTATATGTCAGACTAACAACTGTTCTTTTGATTGGAATTTGTTGTGAAACTACTTTGATTGTCAGCCTTATGAAATTGGAATAGCTTCCCATCAACGTAGCAAGGAGTTAACGGAGTCTATTAACAATAAGGTTTCCCGTGAGATGTTTGATAGCATAGTTCGAGAAGTAGTTGAGGAAATTGGAGTACCAGCCTCGTCCCTTGTAAGTCCCATTCTTAATTTAACATGAATGCCATGAACATTGTAGGAAATCACTACTCTTATCCTCCATATGTTAGCAATTGTACACATCATGAGTCATATGTTTTGGTTCTTGCTATACACCTTTTGTACTTTGAAAGCATTTATTTTCTTTGATAAGTTATTCCTAATATTCCTTCTCTTGTCCTTCCAAATGCAGTGTAGGATGGCAATAAGATTTTCCTTGGCTAGGTGTTTGGATGGGTTGATAGACTTGGTATCGAAATTTGATCTTTTGATTGTATAATGCAGAGCATTCCAGCTTTCATCGGTGTATCACAGAGAGAATTGAATGTGAGACCAGCTGCATTTTTTTACATCAAATGCAGTTTCGATTCCAATGAAGTTCAACAGTTTTATTCTAGTGCTCAAGATGGCTATGAGTCAACTCAGCTGTATGCTGTCACAATGGTAATTTAATGTTTGTTTTAATTTTAGCATTTGAATGAGATCCATCCCTTGATGATAGTATGCTTGCTTGCTATTTTTTCTGCTTGGAGGCACTGCTATCAATTAAGAGCATTAGTGATAGTTAATTAGTTTTAACTTGTTTCTATGTTGAAACCACTCATCAGTTTTGTATTTGGCAGGTCGACTTAGAGAACATGTCATCCAAGATGCCTGGCTGTCATCGAGGTGGATTAGCCCTTTATAAATTGATGGTTGACAACAACCTGAAGAGTACTTGATGTACTTATATGTGTCAGTCTTTGATGTTATGCTATTGCTGCGTGTTATCCTGTTGGGATTCACGAATTGGCATATTGGGTAATGGGTATATTTTCCATCTCAGAAATTTGCTCTGGCTGTTTAGTGCTCTATTGTTTAGCACACAAAAAGTGATATTTCTAGGTAGCTTACTCTTCTATATATGATTAATTTATTCTTCACTTTCTTGTATAATATACACTGCATCCGATCTCAGATTAATATACACATATGTACCATGTGTTCTTTAGTCTTTCTTTACGTTTTACAAGATCTGGCCTGATGAATCTGTGTCTCTATATTTCCCCATGAAACTTATTTCATCCTTAAATACTGAGGTAAATTATCAGTTTAATAGCAATATGATCGAATACATCTTTTGTTCTTAAATTGGCTGACTTTAATTATTAGGATGCTATGTTTTGTCATGCAGATTTAAAAGAATGTCTTGGCGCGCACGTTGATTAAGAGAGTACGACGTGAAAACTTCCACTTTTCACCCAAAACAAACAAACAAAAAAAATGAAAATTTGCAATATTAATGAATCGAACCGAATCATATATCATATTTGCAATATTCAATGGATGCATGATTATATAAATAAACTTAACTAAAAAGTTATTAAATCTATTAATTGATGTTTTGATAAAACATAAAGAAAAGCGTATGCTTCCTTTTTTGAATTATCAGCATTATGGCTCATTTGGATCATACAGAGGCTAATTAATCAATTGTCATGGATGTGTTTGATGGAAGAAGATTATGCCAGCAATTAACTTTTTCAGCAGAGTCTTTTGGAGAAATACCTAGGAGTGCCGCTACTTAGAGCATGTTTAGCTACCTCTTTAAAACCATGGTTTAACTCTAAAACCATGGTTTTAAAAAAGAGTGGATAAATATGTCTCAAAAATGCAGAATGATTTTTGAGTCAAAAACCATGATTTTATGTTAGTCACACAAATATCATTATATTCTTAAAAATAGCTTTTAACCTTTAAAATCATGGTTTGGGGTGAAAATCATGATTTTTTACAAAGATATTCTTTCCAGCTTTTTCAGAAGCTATTTTCCAAAATAATTTTTACGCAACTCAAGATAAAAGTTATTTTCTAAAAGCTAATTCAAACGTACTCTTAATGGGAGGGCCTCATCTCAACCTATAAATACATTGCAGAGAAGCTACAGATCAAGTTAGCAGGATGGAAAGGTCACTCTCTTTCTCTTGCGCGGCGCATTTTATCAATGTCATGGTTGTCTTTTAATTATCAGCATTATGGCTCGTTTTAATTCTCGCATTTTATCAACTAAAAATAAAAATAAATGTACCGAGATTGTCTCAATTAGCGAAAGAATGGAAGAGCGAGAGAGGGCACAGTTGTTCGGATGAGAATTCATGTTAAATTCAGTAGTTGTAAGGTATACATGTTTCATGTAATATCGTACTCGGCCTCTTCATGAAAATAGGGCTTAACAAAAAAAAATGTGAGAATTGACTTTTCTTTTTTACTTTGGATGTAATATTAAACCTTAGGTCTGGTATCCCTTTTTTTTTTCGCCAAAACTTAGGTATTGTATCCGAAGGAAGTAAACCAAAGGGTTCTCAGCCCTTGGTTGTATTTTGGCGGAACTTCATGTGTTACGTATGATGGGGCATGAACTAATAAACAAGTGGGCCTAAAGTTGCGATAGTTTCCCTTGACTTCCACGGAGCAGCATAGATAGATTTCTTGTACTGAGCAGAAAGAAATAAACCGAACTGATCTTTCCCGGCTAGTCGAGACGCCGCATTGGATTGAAGGCTCGGGAAAGCGAAAGCTCTAATAGCCAAAATTTGTGCGCTCGATCATGGATGATGAATTGCTTGAGCTGCAAAGACAATTCGAGTTCGCACAGCAGGCAAAGTCGAATATTCGATTATCGGAGAGAAACGTTGTTGAATTGGTTCAGAAATTGCAGGAGCTTCATATTATTGATTTCGACCTTCTTCACACTGTCTCTGGCAAAGAGTACATCACTCCCGTACGCTTTCTTACTTCACACCGTCACTTTTCCTCCATGGAATTTGTTGTGAAGAATCTAATGAACGGAGTTTTGCTTATCTTCCTCAATTAACTCCGTTTTAGTAATATTCGCTTGGTGGAAAGATGAAATGCTATGAAATTGAGCGCACTTTATGCGCTACGCCTTTAGGTTTGCCTGTTCGCAATTAAATTTTAACCTCTCGGAGGATGATCGTTTCCCCCTTGAATTTCATATATTGTGCGATGATTATTTCTAGTTATTCCAAGTTTTAATATGATCGTGCATACTGTTAGGAGCAACTGAGGAATGAGATGGTGTCTGAAATTAAGAAGCTAGGGCGTGTTTCTCTGATTGATCTCGCTGATGCTACTGGAGTCGATCTTTACCATGTTGAGAAGCAGGCTCAACAAGTTATAAAAGATCGTCCAGAGATGATGTTGGTTCAAGGGGAAATTATGTCAGAATCTTATTGGGATTCGATAGCTGAAGAAATTAACGAGAGGCTTCAGGAATGCAGTCAGATTGCACTTACAGAACTTGCTGCACAGTTAAATGTCGGTCTAGAATTGTTTGCCTCCATGCTGGAGCCTCGTCTTGGAACGATGGTGAGTTGGTGATTGTTTCTCTTCTTCGGTTCAACTCCTTTATGACCGTAATGATGTTCTGATCAGATTTGATGCCAAATATAGGTGAAGGGCAGGCTTGAAGGTGGGCAGTTGTATACTCCTGCATATGTAGCTCGTGTTGGTGCCATGGTTCGAGGAGCTGCCAGGGGCATCACTGTTCCGACAAATTTGTCATTGTTATGGAGCTTGTTACAGCAATTACTGCAAGAAATGGGTGGAACCAGCAGTGTGGTTGTTGAAGGAGCTTTCTTCCAGTCACTTTTTAATGGGCTTGTGAAGGAAAGTGAGATTCTAGGATCACTTCGTGCTGGAATACATTGGACACCTGCGGTAAGTGACATCCTTACATCCTTTGGACACAATTGGTAAGGTGACTGCCGTATATATGTTTTATAGATATTTTAGACCTTGAGAAAGCTTCACCTCTTAATTATTGAACCACTTCTGATCCACGTTTTGTTTTATTGAAGCTATAGGGAGGGTTTAAAACTCTTTCAGCATATGGTATTTCCTGTTTATTATTCTACTATCCCCTAATTTTTTGGCCATATGGGTGATATTAATAAACAATAATGCGTGTGTAACATACACCTTGATGCAAGTAGCTAAATTGATGTTTCAATCACTGGGAGCTACTAATGATTGTTGTTAATAAAGCATTATAATTCCGCTAAGCTAAAATAAAAATTAGAACGGTTTCCAATCCTTGCGTCACTTGACAGGTCTTTGCCATTGCGCAAAAGGAATCTGTGGATTCATTTTTTTCACAGGTACGGACTCTACATCATCCTACCCTTATTCAGATGTCAAACTGTGACCTAAAATTGTTTTTACATTTTTTTTATCTGGATAATTACTGTGTTACTGTTTCTCTTATGCTCTGTATGTTTGTCGATATTAAGATAAGTTTTGAGAAACACTTTTGTCAACTACTTTTCCTAAGTTTATTCTCTTTCCTACCCTACAGAATTCTTTTATTAGCTGTGACGTTCTACAGAAACTTGGCATTCCCCAGCCCATTCAATTCTTGCAGGTAACTACTATATTGCTTATTTTATCGTCTAAAGTAACAGCTTGGATCATGTGAGTTAAATAATTCAAGCTGCATCGCTTGTCTAACTTTTAGTTAATGAAGTTTGTCCTGCAATGCAATTTAGTCCAGATATCCTGAAGGTATACCTCTAGATACAGTGTTTGTCCACCCATCAATGATCGAAATGCTGGATGCTGCCACTGAGGATGCCCTTGAGCGTGGTAGTTGGTAAGAGCATTACTGTTACAATTATTGTTTTTTTCTTCTCTTCACCTTGAGTTTCTATTTTCCTTCCTTGCCTAATGCCTGAATAGAGCCTTATCCAACACACCTCTCCTTAAATTTATAATGCTGAAAGTGATTACTTTAAAAAATTGTTATTGATGTGGTGAACTTTTAATATTCTTGATAGTGGCTGTGCTTTTGTTGCCTCTTGTGTCTCTTGTTAGTCTTAAAAAAAATTGTATGCTTCTATATCACCTAATTCGTGGCTAGAAAATAAAAAAGAAATGTTTGTAAGATTCAACTTCTTTTCTAGTCACTCATCAGTACATTGTAGCTTTTGGATGATGGTGACTGATCCCTTTTTTATCCATCTGGAGCCTTTGGAAGGATCACTCTTAATGCACCCATACGTGGTGTCCTTGGTTTTTCAAGTGATAGGCGTGATGTTTTTGTTAACTTGTTTTGTACGCATTCTATTCTGATGTAGCAACAATGCAGGAGTGATGCTCTTTCCTTATTGCCTTCATCATTCACTCCTCAAGATGCATCTAAAATGTTGACCTTCTGCCAATCTGTTCAATCTGCTCTTAAGGTGATATTCACTTACCTGGTGAATGGATGTTCACAGTGTTGTTTCGCATGTTCATATGATTCATGTTTCTGTACAGTCTAACAAAGCACACATTTTTGGGGATTTTTATGTTTTGAGCAACAGCTTTATGAAGGTATGACCTTTGATTTAGCCATCATCTTTGGTAGTTAATCTCACAAACCACATTTATGCCTACTTTATGTTTGATTTGGGATCTTCTGCTATCTGTGCAGCCAAAAAAAAAAAACATAAAATTTAAGATAAAATAAAAACAAATTGTAGTGTGCTTTGCTGTGCCTAGGTGCAGCAGAGGATCCTCTCCTTCTGTTTCTGACTGCTTATGCCGTTTTCTCTCCTTAACAACTAGGGTATCTGTGAGCACTTGGTGAAAGAAATGGAAACACTAGGTGTTTCAGGGTCTTCTGGCATTAATTTATCTAGTGATTCACGAGTAGTGAATGAAGCAAAAGTTGGCCAGGACTTAATGCGATCAAATGAGTCAAACGAAACTGCAAAAGATGGCAGTGCCATTAAACATGTTGATAGAGGATCAAAGAAGAAAAAGGGAAAGGCTACTGGAAACGCAGCAGCAAATGTGTTTGACAGTGCTGCAGATATTCTGGAACAGACTTCCACAAAATCTAAAAGAAGCCAGAGAAGGGGCAAGGATACATCTTCCTCACAATTGTCAGATTCAAGAATAGGTTCTAGGAAAGACTCACTTAAAACAAAGGAGGATAACCTCAACAGTCCTTCAGATGAGTGGATTATGCAGAAGATTATGATTTTGGTTCCTGATTTTGAAGAACAATGTCCGTTAATTCTAACTTCAAATTTGTTTTTCTCATTAATATGCTACCCAATCTTCTCACGTGTAATGTTATAATCTGATAGGCATGGATGATCCTGAAACAATTCTGAGGCCTTTGGCTAATC
This sequence comes from Vachellia collinsii, assembly GCA_006871305.1. Lineage (NCBI taxonomy): Eukaryota > Viridiplantae > Streptophyta > Magnoliopsida > Fabales > Fabaceae > Vachellia > Vachellia collinsii. Next base: position 10,611 of record QFDD01120234.1, read on the forward strand.
ATTTAAGGCCTACAATAATGGCTTCTTGGATGGAGAAGAAGAAAGCATTGTTTACAGAAAATGCAGAAAGAATGAAATCATTGCTTGATAATTTGCAAAAGAAACTTGATGAGGTTAGTCTGCTAAAGTGGCAGTTTTATGCTACAAGTTTCTCTTTTGTTGCTTTCTATGTAACTTATAAGCTTGCATTATGAAATTATAATGATATGCATCTGAGATATGCTTACATGGATTGTGTCCTATGCTGATTGTTTATTTCTCTGGCAGTCTTTCTTAAACATGCAGCTTTATGAAAAAGCTTTAGAATTGTTTGAAGATGACCAATCAACCTCGGTAAGTTTTGTTAACTAATTTGAACTTTTACAATTTTGCTGGAATGTGCAAAAATTAACTTCTCTACGATACCCAGGTTGTTTTGCATAGGCATTTATTGAGAACAGTGGCTGCCTCTATGGTGGATATGCTTCTTCGTAAGTTGGTATTGTCTAAAGGCCGTTTCTAAGTTAACTTGTTAATATAATACATTATGGCTTTTCCTCCTTTCATTTTTTTTAATGATATTGCAAAGTATGTTCATCATCTGTAGGATGAGCACAACAAATTAAAGAACGGGCTTGAAGTGGAGGAATCTTCAAATTCAGAATCGCTCACACTTAGTCCTGGAGACAGAGCTGCAACTGTAATAAATAAGCCACTGTTTACACACACACACACACACGCACGCATGTGCCTTTATGTGGGTGTGTGGGTATAACATTCATTTAAGAGGAATATATAAATGGCCTCATATTTCTCATGCATTTTTTCACTCTTTCAGTCGAAGAGTTTGCCAGGACTGCTTGGTAAAAAAGCTTTTAGTGTTGTTGAAGCATTGGAAGGAAAGGTTAGTGTTTTGCCTTCAAGGACTAGCCATTGGTCAAGTTGACCGGTCTGGACCCCTTCTGCAAATATTGCAGTCCAAAATTTTATGTGGCTAATCGGCTGGAAATCCCCTATTTTTTTCTTGAACTTTATGTAATGCTGGAATGCATAATTGTATGATTAATATTTGAATACTCAATGCAACAGCGGGTGGAAACATTTATGGATGCTTTTAGAGAGGTAGCAGAAGAGAGGTAACGTGTCTATATTTCTACTTGGAACTCTAGCATTGATTAGTGTGATCTGAATCTTATGGTTTTTCATTTTGCCAGTGGTCTGTCATTGAAAAAGCTTGACAAGAAACTAGAAAGAACACTTTTGCACTCATATCGTAAGGTACTAATGCGTATATTTTTGTAAAAAAATTTTGTGGCTCAGATTAACAGTCTTGCCAGTATGTTAGTGATGGTTAATTGTATGCTTTCCGTCTATGTTGTCAGGAACTGACATCTCAAATTTCTGTTGAGACTGATCCAATATCACTTCTGGCAAAAGTTGTGTCTTTACTTTACGTGCAGGTTACTTGACACATCTTTTCTCTCATATGTTTAAGTTTATTTTTCCCCAACTATTAACATGGATGTTTTAATGATTAGGTTTACCACAAAGCTCTTCAAGCCCCTGGAAGGGCCATATCTGTCGCCATCTCCCAACTGAAGGTAAGTAATTTTTTTTATCAGTTGGCTTTTTAGTATTAACGATCATAATTCATAGAAATAGAATAAAAAGACTGAAGTTTGCAGGTATTGAAAGGAAGTCAGCCAAATCGCGAAAACCAAATTGAGAATGCCAACATTTTTGGCAAAACAAATAAATAAATAGCAAGGATTATAGCCATACGAAGTTCATCAGCTAAGGAAGGCTGGATTCAATTGTTAATATCAAATTTTTCTTATTTATCGATTTTGTTGACATTAAGTGATATGAAATTCTTAAAAATTAACGTTGCTATAAAACCCGGACTAAGACCTAGATGACTAACTGTCAAAAATCACTAAATGCAATTCACTAATTGTAGATTACCCGAAATACTTGATAAATAATGACATTCTTCAGAACTTTCCTCTACAATTCTTTTCACATGTATCTAATTTCAGGACAAGTTAGATGAGTCGTCATTCAAGATTTTAACTGATTACCAGGGCGCTACAGTGACTCTTCTGGCGTTATTAGCAGCTGCAACTGGCGATGTGAGTATTACTAACTATCCGCTTGGCTTTTATTAACAGTTGATCTTTCACTTTTTAGCAACCTTCAAACTGCTTCCTTGTCATGCTTCGAAAGGGCAGCCATCAATTAGGCATAGTGGCACACTGAGTGCTAGAGAATCTGATATCTGAAAAAGTAACCCAAACAAAGGGGAAATCGTGAAGAGTTTTCAGCTTGTCTATATATTAAATCACATGGGATGATACACTTCTGATCATCCAAATTCGTCCATATTAGTTGGAATTTCTCATTGAATATCACGCATAGTAAATAACAGTTTCCCTTTCCCCTTATTTTGGATAGGAGGAGGATTGTTCATCTGATAGAATATTGAGCAAGAGGGAGCTTTTGGAGAGCCAAATGCCAACTCTGAAAAGCTTGGTTTTGAGCACCTAGCAATCGTCATAGAGCTTACATCCGGTACAAACGTCTGCAGGGGCGTGTTGCTTTGATTTTCCTTACATGGGTTGAAATCAAAGATATATTATTTACTGTTAATGTTAATTAGTTTGCTTGCGATAACTTATTATTTAATGCTTTAATTTAGAAACTAACCCTGGATTTACCATCAGAAAATTGTCGGTAGATTTGTTAATCTTGGTGAAAAACCCTTGAACCGGCAGCTCTTCTTCCCTCAGCCAAAAGAAAAACCCTTGAACCAATTGGACGCCGGAGTGCTTGCTATCAATCTTACCAATAACACAAATTGTAAAGCACAATTTCCCTCCACCTTCCAGAAAACTACAGCTTTCAAGCCTACGTGCGCAGGTTTGGAGAAGTTTTGTGTCATTCAAAACCAACGTGAATCTTCCGGTGGATACTTTGGTTACTAAGCGCCAAAATGTACAATATTACAGGCATTACACTTTATTTGCAAAATTAACGCTGAAGTCCTTCTCAGAGCTCAGTGCAATGGTTTGAAACCTTAAAGGCGATCTCATCCTCTAAAGCACTGCAAGCATCATCACCATCATTGCACGATCAGCTATTGCATGTATAGTTTCCTCACAGGTCTGTATGTTGAAAATATATAGAATCATTCAAAAGGCGAGGAGCAATTATCCCTTGAGATGGCATCATGTCCCATATCATCCAATGTCAATGATGATTAAGCTGTGCTCCAACAATCCAGGATTTCTTTTTTGGCGCATAATGTACCAACTGGTTGGCTCTTCAAATTATTTCATCTTTCGGTATCAATTGTAAAAAACCATCTTGGAAAAAATCAGTTTAGAAAATTTATCTTTGCAAAAGCAACCTTCGGTTTGCGTTGAAAAAATTGAGGTCTCAATGAGCAAAAACCGGTTAAGCGAAAACAGCTAAACAAATGAAAACTGGATTTCCAAAACTGGGCTTTGAACTTCTAAACTGGAATCCAAACACATCCGTAGTCATTTGACTAGGAAGGATAGAATAACGCCAGGATACCAAAACCAACCATAGTCGCTAGGGGTGACAAGCTACCTCGTTAAACGTGTCATTAATTAATTGCCCGTCATCATAGGATAGTCACTGGGGAAGCAAACTCACCAGGTCGTCCTATGCGATAATGATGGCATCTGAAATGCCAAACCGAGGGGGCACCGATGCTGCAAAATGACTAAACATTTTAACGAATCAAATCCATGAATTGAAACTTTACATCACAAGTTTCCCTTCCCCCTCAATGCTGAGGCAGAGGTGGGTTTTTCCAACAACTCATAATGAACGACAAAATTATCCTGCAATAAGGATGCACAATTAGAAGCCTACATAACAAATCCAAAAGAATGGAACTTCCAAAAACCAAAAGGAAAAAAGAAATGCCGGGTGTTTGATAGATACAGTACACATCTACAAAATCTAACCTTTCGAATCGTTTCGAATGTATTTGGATCAAAGCAGTGATAGGATCCCCTCTCGTACGTGTTTGTTTTAACAAGTGGCTCCATGTTAGGAACTCTTATAAACCACAAATGATGTTCTTTGTGATAAAACCAGCCTCTATTGTAACTGTGAACAAGAAGCTGAACCAGTTAGTAATAACTAAAAACACGAAAAAAAAAATCAGAAATAATCCAAAATAACACATGGCAAAAAAAGATGCACAGGTAAAAATCTGCATACAGCTCATTTGCGGCATATAATTGAGCTTCGTCTTTGGGCATACTGCAAAAACGAAAATAGTTAGAACCAATTCATAATATCCTACAACTTCAAGGAAGACAAGATTCAGCTTTTCCATGGCACCTGTAAAATATGTAAAACAATGTTTCCGCTGTAAACTTTGAAAAATAGCCTTGCTGCATGATCCAGAAAACAAAGTCTTAGGCTAAAAGGAAGGAAGAAAAAAGGCACCAAAAACTTGTAAGATGTCATCAAGGGCGTCTCACATGCAGGGCAGGCGGTTGTTTAGCATAATAACACTGTGGCACTGTAAACTCTGGCTCGCCTTTAGCCGGTTCATCGGACCATGGAGATCCAAAAGTCTTGTGGAGATTTTCTGATGAATTTAAATTTAACCCAAGTGTTGTCAGATCAATTCCAAGTGCAAGAGATGTCAAATCAGGATCACTCATCCTGATCACACTTAACAAGCCAAGCAAACCAAATGGATCTGGTGTCGATTGGGAAGTCTGCATGGATTTCATGCCTTGATCCCGAAAAGACTGATTTGCAGTTGGCATTTGTTGAAGACGAAACTGGGACTGGGACTGGTTCTGGTGCTGTTGGTATTGCTGGATAAGCTGGTCATATGATCCCATACCAGAAACAGTATTTGGAGAATTTAGAGGCCTTAGTCCAATGCCAGAAGGTCCAATGGTCTAAAAAATGATTTAAAAATAAAATCAGGTACATACACTACAATGCTTTTATATAGACATATGGTAAACATAATAATTTAAACACCTCACACCACAAAACAAGCTATACCTAAACAGAAAGAGTACCTTCAAATGAATAAGCAAAAGCCATCAGTTACATAAGCAACAAAACCAATCAGCAGAAAAACTAGCAGACCTGGGAATTATAGGTTGAATGCGATGCTGGAAATACATCTGATCCATGTAGATGGAGAAGTTCCTGATTGGTTGCCGATGAAAAGGAGACACCAACACTACTGACAGATGGAGCATGCTGTTGTTGCTGTGATCGATGTGACGAAAATGTACCCCCTAAGCTGAAACCAGAGGACCTTCCCATCTGCATATTAAGAGCAGTTAAAACAAAGACAGGTTCTTGATTTAAGATCCTAAAAGAAGGATATGTAACTGTAAATACAATTCCTTGATATATCATAACAGGCAACTCACAGGAAAATGCGGAGATTGCATCATGGACACAGCATTCTCATGAAGTTGTTCTTTCTGGTGCATATCCATAGCATAATCTGCATTGCCACCTGGACATGTGTACTAATAGAATAAAAAAATGCTGACGCAAAAGAGCAATCTCCACTCATTGCAAGTACACACACAAAGGTTCTAAAAAACTCCCAACAGCAACAACAAATGCAACCAAAAGGATCGCACATCTAAGCCAAATGTTGTACCTTTAAATCCTGGTAAAGCCGGGAAATCTTCATTTTGAATGCTAAACTCTTGGTTTTGTTGGACAATGGGACTGACTCCAAGACCCTGTTTCCGCAAAGAACCTGAAATTTTTGCCTACAGAATTATTGTAGGAAGAAGTGAATGATTATAACAAGCAGAAGAATACTTTACTTCTCATACCCAACTGCCCTTGAGGCCCTCCAGCAGAATTGGGCCGACTTGTCAATTGAGGAAAGTCATTGAGGTCAAAAGGGGAGCTGTCATTTGAATTCATATCATTCAACATCCCCATTGAGTTCAAATTATTTACCGCTTGAACATGGCTTTGGGCAAGGGGACCTCCAGCACTGGGATAAGAATTTCCTAGCATTGAAATAACCTGAGGTGATCCTGTACAAAGGAGACGATGTGTCACCAGAAAGCAGCAAATACCTTATCTAAATAAAAAGCAACCCAACATACAAGAAGAAAAAAATAAGTCTTCAGCATAAATTAAACACAAACAATTTAATCACGTCATGCATATATACTAATGCAACAAGCAGTCTTAAAACTGATACTTTAAGCCAAAAGGGGGTTGAGAGAGAACAAAAATTATGTCCAATGATCAAGGCTGATGACTCAAGAAAACATTTAAATAAAATTTCAAGTGACCAGTTGTTAATTACAGAAACTAATTATCATTCAGTAGTTATAGAATTAATGGCCTGCATGAAAATGCATACCTTGTGGAAGCATGCCACTCAGCAACCGATTCTGTCCCTGCACACTTAAACCACCAGATCCACTGTTTGCACTTAAATTTAGACGAGAAGCAAGACCGGGCACAGACAATCCTCCAGCAGAGCTAATGCTCCTCCCAATGTTCCCTCCACCAACCATGTTCCCCATAGAACTTGTAATTCGAGAACCTGCATTTCCCAAAATTGGGGATACTCCCAATCCTGGAACAGCATTTCTGTTACCAATTGCACCAGATGTTGGAAGAATCCCAGGAATAGAACCGCCAACTCCATTTGTGCTACTACTAAATCCAGGGTTTCCTACAACACTAATACCTCCTCTGTTTGTTACTCCTGAATGTCCATGAGAGCTTCCAAGAGTTAGCTGCAAATGATTGAAAGAGAGAGAAAATTTTAAATAATGCGACAGAGAATATAGAAGTACAAAGAGGAAAAATATGCTCAAAAACTCAGTTGGTGAAATACTCTCAAAATAAGTCCAAGCATATATGTGCACAAATACCTGAGACAAAGCAACGGGAAGATTATTTGATGCAAATCTTCCACCAGAAAGGTTTCCAGTATGTTGTTGAACCCCTCCAGACGGGATGCTATTTATCGTTGAATTTCTTGATGCAAGTGTGCCTGGCATGTTGGGAACATTAAAGCTGCCGTGGATGTTGTGCAATCCCTGGATAGCACCTGCTGCAAGAACATACCAATTATACAACTAAATGGGAGGATGAAACTGATCAACCCAAGCAAGATCCGCTCACCACTATGATGGAAAACTGGGGAGGCAGCACCAGACTGGCCAGAGAATGACGTGGCAAATGACCTCCCAGCACTGTCTGGAAGATTTGAAGACGATCCGTTCAGAGAAGACTGCAAGGATATTCATATTATAATTTACGTTGATGGTCAAGATATGAAAAATGTAAAAGCAGCTAGAAGCAAGAATTAATATCTTACAACATTCAAGACAAACAAAAAAGTTACAGAGTTTTTGCTCATTATGCAGATAAACATAGTATCCATAAAGCACAAAATCTCCAACAAAGGAGTTGATTAATTTAAATACGGAGTTTCCAGATTCATAGTCTTTGAATTCATGGAAAGAAAACACCCTAAAAATGGAAAAACAATCAGATCTCCAAATGAAAGGCATCAATAAAGGATCAATAAGCAATATAAAGCACTCATGAGTAATGACTTCCTCCGTCCCTTCTGGAAAACCTTCCTGTTTTCCTAATTCTTGGTATGCTCAATACTACATAGGTTCTCCTTTATCTCCAAATGAAAGGCATCAATAAAGGATCAATAAGCAATATAAAGCACTCATGAGTAATGACTTCCTCCTTCCCTTCTGGAAAACCTTCCTGTTTTTCTAATTCTTGGTATGCTCAATACTATATAGGTTCTACTTTATTTCGGCTAGTTCCTCATAAATATCTTACTCTAAAATCTGTTTAAGAAAAAAACTGTTCATGAAATATACTAACACGTAACAACCATTATTTCTGTAAATCTGGAGCCCAAAGCAACATATGATATCCAGAAGATTGCATTACTTATTTTAAAAGAATTTTAATGCAGCATGCCATCATGCTTGAACGCAATATCTGGTTCACCAAATAATTGATCAGAAATGTCTGGGAGCTTAAACCTAATGTCATACTAAAATAGTGAAGCCAAAAGTAATAATGAGGTACATGGCCGAATATGAACCAGCCACTTCAATCTAACAAGAGATTAGCTTTATCAATGAAAATGTCTCAAAACAGCATATACCTAATTACCTACTGATACAAGCAAACTATTTGTGAGGACAGACAGTTCAACAATTAGGAAGCCATGAAATAAAAAAGAGTAAAATCCATACCAATGATTGCTGAACATTTTTATAAGGAAAAAGAAACCACAAAAAAAAAAAAAAAAGTCTGCAGGACACAAGGAATTACATTAAGTAAGCCCGACATTGCATGAATTTCAAGAGAACATGCAAAAAGTCATCCCTCAGCAGAAAAAAATCCTGCTTGTATTTGGAGTCAGTCCACTATGTAGAGAGCTTTTCGTTTGAAACACTCAACAACCTGCAAAGAATAGTGTCATCAAAGAAGAACGTAGTAAACAGCATATAATTTAACAAAAAGGACCCAGTTTCAACATCAAATTGGACCTCAAAAGCACCAAGCAGAACAAAGATGGATAGATAAGTGAAAGTAAAATGCAATAATTCCTCCAATAAGAATCTTATTCTCCTTTTAAACTATAGAACCTTGGGAGCTCTATAGAATATGCCATTTAATCCCTTCAAACCAAAAAGATGTCACTATGCAAATCTGAACCACTTGTCTCCATGACTAATATGAAAAACATGTTAAGGTTGTGAAACATATTATAGACAATAGGCTTCAGGCAAAATTTGTAGTTTGACTTGGTTGGTCAACATGTATTTTGCTTGCCTTGAGCATTTACAGATTCAAAGCACGACATTTGAATTAACCAGACACTTTTTCCCCACACATTAAATAAAGCCTGAGGAATAAGCCGCAGATTTTATGCTTGCTACATATTTTATATTGATATTTTAAATTGATGATTTGCAAGTTAAACTCATTCATTCCTATGTGTAATCATTGACAAAAAAAAATGCAAGTATCATAATGAGAACACGTAGTCGATAATACTGATGAAGCAAGAGACTGGAATTACAGAAAGAAATCACATTACAAGTATACTCGAACATCAAATTAACGTAGTTAATCTCTCAAAGCTAGCCTCGCCAGGATTCACATACGACATCGAAATCCTTATTGATCAACGATCCAGTTGCATGTTTCTTGGTTCTTTCATAAGTAAAACAAAATAAGTAAAGAATTCACACGATCATAGCACCATTTTTTACATAAAAGTTTCGCTAGAGTAATTCGAAGTAGCATTAACGATTTGCATAAAGTTTTAAACATGATAGCTTCATCAGTAGATCCTATAAGCAACCCAATAATTTAAATGTAAGGCTGCTGTTCTAACAATAAATTCACATCTCGAGTACAGAACCACGTAAAGTACTTCCCAAAACCCTAATCGCGATCCTAGTACACCTCAGTATCGACAAGAAAATTAAAAGAAGAAAATGATGCCGGCGGATGCCGTACAGGATCGAATGAAAGGTGAGAGGAGGCGAAGAGGCAGAAGAGTGAGGAAGAAAGTACCTGAAGAGCAGATCAGCGGTGAAGACAAGAGTAAGCCAAGCCTAAAGAGTAGAGTAGAGTCTGAGTCAAGAGAGCGAAACAGGCTGTGAGCCTGTGAGTGCCCTGTAAAAATCAATGATAGAAGGCGAGAGCTCAAGACTAGAAGGGAGGTGGGAAGATGCTTCTGGGACGATCAGGGTAAGGGGCACCACGCGGAATTCAGATCCCCTGCCGTGATTTTAAATGCAGTGGCTGTGAAGCGGATGATTCATATGTATCCGATGGTTAGGATGAGAGTGGTGTATGGTTCATTTCCAAGATGTCTAAGCACACAAACATTTGGGATTTTATTATTTTAATTTTTCCTTGTTCAGACAATGTGGACCTCCCCTTGCCCTTTTCCTTTCGAGAAATTCTAACGTGCATTCAGGGTACCATGTGTCCCGTGCACTACCAAATTAAAACATGCCACATAACTCTCAACAAATATTGCGTGCTACCTATCTTTTTTTTTTTTTTTTGCCAATTGCTACCTATCTCTTTGCGCCACTGAATGCACTGAATGCTTTGTGAAATACACAAACAATTTCTCAAATCCCCCCCCCCAAAAAAAAAAAAAACACTGTTCTTCCATATCTTCCTCTATTCTTCTTCCTTGCTCCATCAGCTAGAGAAGTTTGAACCCCTTCTTCCCCTTACCATCACAGAGAGCATCATGGACTCTGAAATGTCACTTATGGGTCCAATGACGGCAGCCGGGGGGGGAGTGAATAATAAGAAAAGCAAGCATGACATAGCATAAGGACTAGTTGGAATGGAGAAGGAGAAGGACGCCGTTGTCAATGGTTTGAAAGAGAAGGCAAGATGGAGCAAGACGAAGAGAGAGAACGAGAGGGCAGGCAAATACTGTGACCTTGTGAGAGTTGAAGCAATCACCTTGGTGGACGCGATGAAAGAAGCTTATGAATGACTTGAATGGAGCAAGGAATAATGCTGGGAGAGAGAGGATTCCTGAGAAATTGATTTCTCTTACTTGAGATTCCTTGGCGGACAGAGAAGGGAAATTAAAGAAAGGGAAAATCCAAAAAAAAGAATATTGATAAAAGATAAATCAAGTTGTGAAATATGCATAATTCAATTTTAGGATTGTTGTATCAATT
>QFDD01120235.1:0-31370 GCA_006871305.1 Vachellia collinsii
TATTATTATTAAAATGACAAAACTTAGATGAAGTTGCTTGTATATTAGTTAAGGCAGTTAAAGCTTGTTATTGTCATTGTTTTAGTGCATTGGGTAGCCATTTTGTGTGTGTGTGTGTTTTTTTGGTTTTTTTTTTTGGGGGGGGGGGGTTTGTTGATATCTATGTACCCTTTCATCGAGTGGAACTAATATGCATGAAAGTGCTCAGATGGATCAAAATGCTATATTCATCTATTTGTTTTCAATTATTCTACTCAATATTATCATCAAGAGGCATAGATTCAATTATAATTCGATCACACATTCCATGCCTTTAGTTCAAAACTAGGAATGTTAGAATCACGTAATTTTTATCACTTAGGCGGTAGTGATATATTGATGGATGTCCTCATTGCTTGTAATGCTTAAGATTATTGTTACCATAATAAGAAAATATAGGATCATACACAAAGCAAGAAAAAATTAATGCAATATAATTAGGATTTAATGATTTATAGATTAGAGATCCTAAGAATATAGCCCAACATAATAAAATATAACATTATCATTATACCGTACATTTATACTATTGTTAACATTAGAGAACAATTACACTTCCTTCAGTCCTATATTTTAGTCATTTTCTAAAACAAATTAATGTTCTATATATTATTCAATTCGCATAAAAAGGCGGAATATTAATTAACTTTTTCCAAAATCTCCCCCATTTACAAGTTGCAAGGCCTTTTTTTTTCATACTTTAAAATCTCTCACATACATCAACAAAAACATTCTCAAGCTGCATTTGGTTTGAAACGAAATCCCATTAGCTTTAAGCTGTTTATTTTGTTTACCTTCAGAATATTTTATTAAAACAATCATAATAAACTTATTTGATTTGTGTGTAGCCAATTCAATAAAGATATCATTGTTAAAGTCACATCAATGCCATTTGACACATAAGCAGATGTTTAAAAAATGAGGATGAACTCTTTAATAGGATAGAACTTTAGATATTGATCCCTTAACAAACAAACTAGAGAGACTAGTACTATAATTGATGGAACCATGTGGACCAAATATCAAATTTTCCCCTGTATGTTAGCGGACATTTAAAAAGAGGAGGATGGACCCTTTAACAGGATAAGACTATAGGGAGTGACCCATATAGAAACAGACTAAAGAGATCAATAACAAAATTGATGAAAACTTTAGAGCCAGAAACTCATGTTTCTATTATATCTGCATAATAAATAGGTTGGTATTACTATTTCTGCTAATAGAAGATCCATCACGGGATTATTGTATTATTGTTGGTGGAAAGTTTCATGGGAAAATAAAAGGCAGAGAGTCGTTGCTGGGTTAGGTGCAAGCTTGGTCATGGTGCCATAGCCTTGACCTTACAACCAGTGCGGTTTAGACAATTACTAGGAGAATTGAGTTTCCAAAAATAAATTGCGGACAGCAAGGCAACTCCAAATACTGCCTCAAACTCATACTTTCACGGGGCATCCAAATATATTGAAAATGATTCACATACAAACGAGATAATTTTTGAATGCATTACTACAAGGATTTGTCAACTATAAAAGAACAGCAAGCAGATATGTCACACCATGTCCCTAAGGGTCCTTAGATCGCCCATTTTTGTAACAAGCCTGGTGCAGCATGCTTCAGGAGTGTTAAAATTAATGTACAGTGTGAATACCAGAGTATGTTTACGATAAGGATGTAATGCTAACTGTATTGAGGTTGTATGATTAACTGTAATTTAGGGGTTCTAATAGCTAGAGTTTCATGTCTTGTCTTGTAAAATGATATATAAATAATAGGTTTGTGTAGCTCAAGACAACATTTCCCATAAAGGGTTGTCCTTTTGTCTTCATTTCACAGAATGTTTTACCTCACAAGTCAGGCACAAAAATGATGGATATGCCAAAACAAGGAATCAAAAGTGTAAATGCACATGTCTCTAGAAATCATACAGTATACATTATGTGATATGCATGATTTAATATCAACTGGTGTGGAATTCAGTTAATAATTTTTTATGAGGTAAGAGAATAAATGATGCAACAAATATAGTATATGGCCTGATGACATGAAATGAATTTCTGTATTACTCCTTTCACAGCACTGACAGTAAAACACAAAATTAATTATGTTGATTAAAAAAATATCCCTTCTATGGTTTAAGAAAGTGTATGAAATATGAACCTTGCATAATCAGATCCACTTAAATGAACTGAAGCTAAGGTCGCAGCATCTGTCCAGCATCCAGCATCTTGTAACTACATTAAAATAGGGCGTCAGATTATCAAGACAAATCAAGAACAATAAAATGACAACCTATTATTTAGTCATTTAAAATTTTGGAAAAAAGCATGAGCTATACAACACCCTGGCACATTATATATACAGGTCATCCATTATAATAACAACAACAACAACAACAATAACAAAACTATGGCAAATGGTTATATCTCTTAAGAATTGATGGGCAAGGTTTATGGTAGGGTTGGGTAACCCAAGTCGTTTAACCTAAATTACCATGAGCTTAATAAAAAGTTATTTCCTATTTCTATAGATACATATATTGTATTTTTTTGCCTGACCAAGTAAGCCCTTTAATTATTAATTTGAGCAACTGTTACAGGCAACTCAGATCTCATCATAGGTCCCTTCTACTAATAGGTCATTCAGGAGATTTACATAACTAACTTGCGATATGAGATATTTAAAAATTTTAACTCAGTATTATAATCAGCATTTACTTTGATGCATCAAAGCTCAGTCATGGCAAATAATGATATGAAGACATTATGCATTAAAAAGTAGAGTATTGATGCAAGGAAGTTTTCCAAGGTTAAAATATCAAACATTTAACCGAAATGTATTCTTCTCTTTCAAATTCAGAGTTATATAGCGAGATCTCACAACACATGCTCAAAGAATAGCAATATGCTGATCTAAGCTATCAAGCTTCAAAACTTGGCTAGTAATTTAAAAATCACAATATTTGTTCAGGAAAAATTTACAAGAACTTCATCACAATTATTAACAATTGAGAAAAGGTGATTAAATTAATGAATTACTTTATGTACTTGAATGGTGAATATCACGCACATGGTTAAAGTCATGTAACTGCCACGGTGGGGTTAATAATACTTAATATGTACACCTTGTAAATTACATCAAGCAACCAATTTCTAGTTTACAGCTTTACATGATTAACGCATTGTATTAGTAGAGAACCAAATCCAAGAACAAAATAAAGTACACTAAAAAAATTCTGGAAGGAGCATCCAAACCTGAGAACATGCTTCTTGATATCTTCCAACAGCACAGAGAAGATGAGTGCCAGATAGTGACCTGTCTGCCCTCACCATGTTGGCGGCAACAACCTGAACAACAGATATGATATCACAAGTATAACTTCATCATATGAGGTATACTATTGTATACCAAGAAGTAAACCTCACCCTAAAATACAAGCATGGGCGTTAAACTCACCTTAACTGCAAGTTCATGAAGAGACCTTGAAATGGCAGAAGAGAGAGCAACTGCACGGAGAGCATTAACATAGAAGTAGGAGCTCTCAGGAGGAGTTGAGAGCAATAAACTAACCGCAGCTTCAAGGTTTCCAACGGACACAAGCCTGGCAGTAGATAAGGAAATGCATAATGAATTTTAACAAAGACCATAACTCAAAATTCCAGGATGAAATAACATTCCCACCCAAACTAAAAAGAAATAAAAATTATACTCTGTTTTCAGTCACATCAGCACTTACAATGGGATTAAAAAAATTTAAAATCAGAATTACAGCAGCAGCAGCAACAAAAAAGTCTAGTCCTATTAGATGGGATTGGCTAAATGAATCAAACACTCTATCATAAATCATATCCTTGGATATATTATTAACCAAAAGAACTCTCTATAACCTCTTTGAAAATGTACTTCGGTCTTTCTCTACGCCTTCTCAAAAGACTCCATACGGTTTGACCACCCTCCTTACTGGTGCCTCCAATGGCCTTCTCTGCACATATCCAAATCACCTCAAATGATTCTCTACCATTTTCTTCTCAATGGCTGCCACACCAACTCATCCACGAATTTTATCATTATGAATTATATCCATTATTCTATGACTACACATCTATTTCAGCATCATCATCTTAGTGACCCCAATTTTATGCTAATGTTGTCCTTTTAAAGCCTAACATTCACTGCCATATAGCAATGCTAGACTTATAGCTGTTCGATAAAGCTTGTCTTTTACTCTTTTAGGCACAATTCAATCACAAATAACTCTAGTAGCTTGCTTTTATTTACATCATCCAGCTTGAATTCTATGATTAACATCACCATCAATTCCACCATCATTTTGTATAATTAATCACAAATATCTAAACTTTGTCATTTGTGGAATGACATGATCCCCCAATGTGACCTCCAAGCCACTTACAACTTGTCTCTTATTAAAATTACAATGCATATATTATGTCTTACTCCTCAAACAAAAGCTCTTTGACTGCAAAGCCCTTCTCCAAATCTCAAGTTTAGAATTAATTTCTTCCTTTGATTTAGCCAAAAGAACTATATCATCAGCAAAGAGCATGCACTTAGGGATCTCTTCTCGGATAGACTCAATTACAATGTCTAGTACTAGGTGAAACAAACAAGGGCTCAAAGATGATCCCCTGATGTAAGCCAACGTTCATCGGAAAGTCCCTTATCTCACCTCTAGGCATTCTAACACTAATTGTTACCCCCTCGTACATATCCTGAATAGCTTTTAATATAAGACACCTGTACCCCTTTCTTTCCCAAAGCTTTCCAAAAAAACATCCCTTGGCATGTAGTCATAAGCTTTTTCTAAGTCAATGAAAACCATATATAAGTCTCTTCTTTCACTATAATTCTTTTCTATTAACTCTCTAAGCAAATAAATCGCTTTTAGTGTGGACCTTCCTAATATGAACCCAAATTGTTTCTCAGAGATACCAGTCTCCAATCTCAACCTATGCTCAATCACCTTTTCCCACAATTTCATTGTATGACTAATAAGCTTGATCCTCTCGTAGTTTGCACAGTTTTAAATATTATCTTTATTCTTATAAATCGGGATTAATGTACTTCTCCCTTCCTTAGGACCCCAAAGTATCGGGATTAATGTACTTCTCCCTTCCTTAGGACCCCAAAGTAATTCCCCCTAGAATTAAATCCTAAAGCATCAACAGTAGAACAAAAAAGGTGATTTTAAGGATAAAAATACCTCTGGTCCCCTCCTTACCAAAAAAAAACAAAGAAAGAAGAAGCAATAAGGAAGACAAAGCTGTGGGATAATGATGATTAATTACTTGGGTCTAATATAATCACCAAAAAAAGGGTGAAGGAATGGAAATCCAATTTCCGACCCAAGATAAACAGGCTCTATAAACGTTTGTATCTCTAGTAAAACCGTCATGGAACAAGTGATATAAGGATGTGAAATCAATAAATAATAGGTCATATAATTATTTCTTCAAATGCAACTGCTTTTACTACTGTTATGTATTTGTACTACAACTAATGAGTTTGACATAAGGACTTTCCGCATATTGATCAAACAAAATTGTACAGTTGTGTAGTTTTGATGGGGGAAAAAAGTATAGGTTTACTTACTCATGAACACGGTTCTGTATAGCCTCTTCACCCTCTAACTTTTCATGCCAAGAAATACGTTCACAAGCAATTTCCCTCAATTCTTCTTGGTCAAAAGTTATCAACTTCAGATGGCCTTGACTCTGCTAATTAAAATGTACAAGTCACTTCGATGAATATTGGCATTGATACAAATGCTGAGCTACTAAAGAAACTAATGAAATGTGAGACACTACAAGGTATGGCACAACAGATTATCAAATGATACTAAAATACATCTTACCAATGTATCTCGCCTCATTTCTTCTGTTGAATATTTATTTGATGATAAACTATGCAGTACAGATGTCTCATCAACTTCAGGAACCGACGCCACTACTGAATCTTTTGTTGGAGGCTTTTTCAATAGCTTAGTTATCAAATGTTTGAGTGCCAGAGGCAGTTGTAGCCAGAACAGAGCTTCGGAGGATTCACCAAATAGTGCGGCTGCATAGGCAAGCCTCATGGCATAGCCATTATTCAACACACTAGCATACATTGTTGACCTCTCATCATCAAGTATGCACCCTAGAAAAGGGGATGGGGAGAAGAAAAGAAAAGGAATTGGTGCATGTTAAAACCCAAAGATTATCAAGGGCATCATTAAAAATTCCACAAAAGAATATAGGGACCTTCTTTTCGGTAAGGTTCCAACACTTTTAGAAGCATCTCTGGTACCACAGGGTCACCAAGAGATGGAAGATCAATCATGTATGTTCGAAGATCCTCAGTGGACGGAGTTTCCTTGATTAAATTAGGCCTTTTTCCTATAGTTGTACTGCGAGTATTGAACCAAGAAGGTTTAACGCCCAACTGCAAGATGATCCTCAATGCCTGAAGCAACATCAATATTTATTTAGTAGAGCACAATAAATAGTCATCCACTCTCTAGATACACATCTTCGAAAACAAAAACAGCATGGACATACCACAAAATCAAATAAGATACCTTACAGCTGTTTTATTATACTCGCAAAATGCTATAAAAATTGTCTATCCCACTAAGGTTTAGGGTAAGAAAATTTTGATAACTTGATTAGATGTTGTCATGTGAGATAAATTGGATCAACAGAATTAGCTCATTGCCAGCAGTTGTTGTTTTTGCTCGGTAGCCTTCTATTACAGGCTTGTAGTCTGTACAGGAAAGATAGGGAATGAGGAGAGAAACAGAGGGACAAGGGAGATGGAGGGACGAGAGAAGAACAGGGAGAAGAGAGAAACAGAGATAAGAGAGGGCTAGAGAGCTGAACAATTCACTGTATTCATACGGAATGATCTTGGCTTACAAATGAAAATAATAGGTCTGTATATATAGGCCTTAGTAATCCCCCAACGGCCATTTTGGACTAACTAACCCCCTAACTTTTACTTATATTATTATTTAGCCAACAAATAAGGAATGAGTTGAGTGTGTATTGTTGATTTGAATGTGTTACATTTTCTCTATAACATATGGTATTATAGAATGATCACGGCACAACGGCAAGGATGCATGATGTCTCCTAGGAGATACCACAGTGAATGCTGAAAATTACAGCACGAATAGAATAAATAGTGAAGATAAAATAAGGCACAATGGTGATGGAAAAGAAATTTGGGCGTCAAATGCAATGTGCCCTGTATGAAACCTTTACAAAAACATTTTACACAGAAAAGTTAGGTAGAATCAGGAAAATAAAAAGACATTAGAGTCATATTAAATCAACAAAAAAGCCCAAAACTAACTTCAATGTTAATATAAAGGGATAGGAACCGTTGAATTTAGAAATAATTCATTTCAGAGACCTTGCAAAAGATCAAATGAAAAACATCAACAACAAAGCCCAAAACTGACTTCAATGTTAATATAAAGGGATAAAAACGGTTGAATTTAAAAATAATTCATTTCAGAAACATTGCAGAAGATCAAATAAAAACACATTGTATAAACAGAATGAGAATGATTATACATTAAAGCATCTCCATGTTACTACTTAAATGTTTCTGAAGCATCTACACCCATCCACATTAAAACTGATATTAGCATGGTACGGACATCCATATAATGCAGAGACCCACTGCATAAAAATTCAGAATGGTAAACAATAACAAGAAGATATGATATTAATTCAGTAGATTAAACCCTGCATAGTACCAGGGCATGTGGTGTAGGAAGTAGTATGGGACAACACAATGGCACGGGCCGGAATCTTTCTTTCATAGTTTTGGGCTGGGGTGCATAACCAACTCTTTTATCATTTCTGCAAGAAAAAAGCATATATTAACAAGTAATCATGACATAGTTCAATAAAAAAACATTAGTATATGAAGAAACTTGGCTGCTTAAAAACACTTGCCTCAAACAGTTATTAACTAAGACCAGACCAGCAAGTTTAATAGTAACAAGAGTATCAAGTTGAACCGGTTGAAATAATCTTTCATGTTAGCCAATCAATTTAGGAAGGCTCTCAGATTTGACCTTCCATCAATCTTGGGGGCCTTTATTATAACCTCATCGGTTAACATTGTTACCATGCCTAAAGCCTCCCTAAACATTCTGAGGAGGTGATTCATGTTGCCTATGATAGTGTTCTATCGAGTCTTTGTCATCCTGCAGATCATATATGTACTCAACTTGATGTTTAACAGGCCGACAAGGGGTGGCCTAATATAGTTAAAACTAGCATCATTCCCTGTGTGTGGCATTCCCAACGTTATGGGTACAACCATGTCCATCTCTTGGATTTGTTTCTTCTTTACTCCTAGGGATCTCAAGTAAACCACCTGCATTCAAGCCTATATGCTACCTGCCTAACAACTTAAGTGCATACATAATTTCTCTATGCTGGCGTCTCAGCCCAACAAAATTGTGAATTGAAGGCTTCAACCCTGCTAACATCATATTCTTCGTTACCTTCTCAGACTCTTTAAGGTTAGTTGGGTGTCTTGAGTGCTTTTGGCCATGGAAAATTTAAGGGTGTTGAGTTCATGTCTGGTAAAACCAGTAAAAAATTGTATTATCATTATCCTTTTTTTTTTTTGTTGCTGCTGTTGTTATTACTACTTTATTTATTCATTTTGCAAATGAATGGTTATACAAGTACTTATAATATTAATATTCCATACGTGTAAATATACTTATTGTTCCTATTATTTTGTAAGTTTTTGAGATACTGTTAGTCTCCAAGGCTATGCCAAAATTTCAGAGGAAGACAATGTAACTACCCAACTAAGCAATCATCAAAAATCCCGGACACATCATTATGATTATTCTAAAGATTTCTTTACAAAAGGAAAAGTCTTCGTACAAGAGATTCCAAAATGTCCTGAACTACAACTTGTGAACATCACTATTTTTTAAACAAATAAAACTAAAAGTAACTAAGGGGTGTTCCCAGCATTGGAATGGCATCTTATGAAGCTTTTCATGGTAGGAAGTGTAGGTCAACTTTATGTTGGCTTGAGGTAGGTGAAAAGAAGTTATTAGGACCAGAACTAGTCCAAGAAACAATAGACCAATTGAAACTCATTAGGGAAAAGAGAGAAAAACTGCTAGCACGCGCTAGCACCTATAAGCACATCCTCTAAATTCAGTACCATTGAACTTGTGGAAGTTAACCCTATCATGCTTAGTTAGAGCATTAAACTTAAATCGAATAGGTGATGTGAGAACAGCCCAAGCTAAGACACTAATAGTGCAACTGGAAAACGATTGTTACTCAGCTGCTCCAACATCTCTGCCTTGTCTTTGTGCACTCAAAGCATGAGTGTCCATTTGAATCCAAAAGACTCGTTTTCACAACCATATCAACCATTAGCGCCTCCATTCTAGTTATTAATTGTTTTGAGTTCTCCAATGTCCTAGGTATCACATTTTAGTTACCAATGTCCTAGGTATCACATTTTAGTTAAGTCTTGCTCCTATCAACCATTAAAATTTGAGGCTCAAGCCAATGTTCAATATCTCCAATGCATTCCTCAAACCAAATAGTTTCAGGGTAGCTCTCTGGTATATTATTCAGCTAGGGTACAAATGTTTAGATGATACAGAATTGCGAAAGAGACAAAGGAAATAGAATATTCTGCATACTGAATAACATTTACACCAGAAAAATAACTATAGCCAACCTACAATAGAACGTAATGACTAGAATCCCTCATGCTATAAATCACATGTCATAACTATGTCTTTGGCACCATAATGAGCTAGAGTGGCTTTGATAACACGATGATATAAAATATAAAATGTGTGAATTCATCAACAAACACAAGACATGCAAAGTGGTATAAATATGATTAACTACCCATCCCTTGTAGCTAAACCTGCCAGCTAGATGCTTCCTATTCATTCATAACACCTTGGAACTATGCAAAGAGAAAAGAATCAGGGATATTCAGAAAATGTTACAGATATTTATAACTATATATTTGACATAGAAAAAAAATAAATTCAAAACTACCTTAGCAAATCATGGATTCCACATTAGATATGTGCCAATCTATTGTAGTCCAAACTCTACATCTAGATCACAATCTTAAAATTATACTATGGAGGGAGGGAAGCTCATCAATTCAGACAGTTGTGTAACTTACACATTGATTTCAAAAAGGCGAAAGCTGCTATCAGCTCCAGCAATGCACAAAACCAGTGGGTCATTCTTATCAGTTCGCAAGGGCAACCAATCAAGTTCCAATACAAGAGTTCCAGGAGATTGAGGCTGCAGCAGTGAGTTAGCTAAGGGGTCTGGTGAATCCTGAAAAATGCATGTATAAAATATCATGATCAAAGAAAGAAACTATCTCAAAGGGGTGAGGTCCTCGTCAGCACACTACATATACGAAATTATATCTTTTCCTCCTTTTTAACTTCTGATTGAAATGACAAATAGGATTAGAGGAGTCCCCAGAACCCTTCTTTTTCCAAAATCAAAGTCTTGCACTTTTACAAAAAGGAAAGTTATGACCAACTAGGAGAGGAACAATTGAAATACATTAGAGAATACGTAAGAGAAGTAAAAGGATTCCAAGAGAGATACCAAAGGAAACAAATTAAATATAAGAAAAATAAAAGGTTCCCTTCATTTTGTAGTTGTCAATCGCCAGTAAATAACAAAATGCAATTTTTATGTTTCAAAATTATTCATCACAAGCTGTACAGATATGTATAGAAACCATTAAAAAGTATAATTATAATGGACATGTAAATATAATTAAAAAACCAGTCAGCAACATTGCATACCAAGTCAAAGACAGAAAAGGTATTGTCATAAAACAGAACAGCTATACGCCCCCGGCTATGGTCTCCTGGTACAACAGGAGAGAATTTAATACGGCGGATTCCATCCCTATGAGTGTTGAAATAGGAAGACTGTCCGGTTGTCACATCCCACCATCTTATGTTTCCCATCCTATCCCCCATAACCTGAAAAGTTAATTCAGTCATAACCATCATAAAATATTAAAGCAAACTCACATTATCTATGTACTGACATCGAACTAATTATAAGAATGTAATATATACCACATGAGGTAAGCGATAGGCCATTGCAGTAATTAATCCATCTGAGGATATGAAAGAAGAAGAAGGCCATTTTGGTCTGCAGTCAAGTAGATAATTGTTAGGACTCTGTCCAATTTATTCTAGCAACAACAGAAAAAATGGATGTGACTGAGGAAAAGAGAGGAAATGATTAGAATTGATGAAGCTGATACAGGGGGAAGGATGATTTTGACAACCAGAAACATAAACTGCAATCACAGTGACATTTACAACTTTAATGAAAAACAGAACAGGGCTGAGCAAGGAATGGAGTCATTGTAGCATTTATATGGTAAATTGATGATCGAACTTGATAGCATATAACTATTGAAAGTAGATTAGAGGTATGCATACCCTTTGCAAGGTCTTAGACATTATCATTATAATTATAACAATCCACGTACAATTAAAAAGAGCATAGGCACAACGTTTTTCCAGTCAATGACAGAGGCAATACCTGAAATCTCGAATCCGTCGTCCTTGAACTTCAAAAACTCCAAGTGCCCCATTCACCAAGGCAAATGCAAAACTCTCAGAAGTGTCATCATGATGTCCCTCTGTGCCTGAATCCTCTGTTCAGAGAAATTAGCATTAGGCATAACCATATTTAACCTTTAATTAAAATGGACCATTAATTCTAGACTAACTTCTATACTGAGAATGTTTAAGTTGACTACTGACTAACTTGAATCGGATGAGGGCAACTTTGTTGGGATTGATGCCTCATCTGCTTTTTCCTCCTTAGAAGATGAGGATGATTGCCTAGCCGATGCATTTTGAATGGGACGAGGAACTGTTGGAAGAGTCCACTCCAACACAGTAAATGGAAGAGCTAATGATCTAAGCTACACAAGAAAATAAAGCATTATAAACATCTTAAGGACATTAGAATATACAAGGGCAACAATCATATGGAAAACACAAAAATAATTTGCCTAGAAAAACTGAAAAGCAATCATATAAAAACTTGAAACTTTTTTTTGGGGGGGGGGAGATAAAGTTGGGAGAGACAGGTAATGAGAAAGCTGCTTAAAGGGAGCCAATAATAAGAAAATAAATAAAACAGAGAATATATAAGCTTTCAAATAAAGTTCCAAAACGCAATCAATAAATATCACGAATTTCCTATGCCTAGAATGAGTTCTCCACAATTTCATTTCCCCTAGTATTCTCCTCCTGCTCTTCATCATTCTTACTGGCTGGGAAAAAACACTTCGCAGAGTTTTATAGTGGCAAAATAATTCATCTAGGAGTGTTATTAGGTCAGACCAAGGGCACTTGTACAACATAAAATAACCGAAACAACTTCCAGCTCCCCAAAGGGGGGAAAAAGTTTCCACCTCTCTGATAGACCCAGAATAACAAAGTTGACCAGGTATAGCAGCTTGGTTGGTTGAATCTGACGCGATATTTTGCAAATTCAGGTTTAACTTCAAATTATTGTTTAGAATTTTGGTGGTCCTCATGTCTTCAATTTACTTCCAACTTCTCTTCAATATCTTGGGGATAAGACTAGTTGCTCTTCAAAATTTTCAATACGATCATTGTGAAAGTTTGATGGGCAAGTCAAAGATTCCACAAAGATATTACGGTAGTCATGTAATTAATTCCTCTATTGCATCATGATGCTAAAGATATGCTTCTTTAGTTTTAACATGAGCTTGGTCAACTTGAACTTGAATTTGATCACCCAAATCTTTGCCAGTAATTTGCTTATTTACCATACTAAGTGCCAGTTTAGAAAACCGGTGGGAGAATAACCGTTAACAAGAATACATTTTAAAAAATGACTTTTGTTCAGAATGCATTTATGTTTGGATAAACGTTAGATTCAGAATGCATTTTGCCAAAACGGAACTTTTTGTTCAGAATGTATTTTGAAAGAAAGAGTTACCAAACACTAAAGTCTGCAAGCTAACAGACTTTTGAGCCCAAAACGCATTTTAGACCTCTAAAAGGAGTTGTCAAACAAACACAAGAGGAGTTGCCAAACAAACACTAATTATCATATTGAGTACACTCATAATTACATCAAAATGGCAATCTACATTTTTTCTATCATCTCTCTACCCATTCTCCAGATTGCTTACACTCAGATCGGATCTTGTTCCCTGGGAAATTTCAAAGTCATAAGCTCTGGTTTAAGAAAGCTCTTACCATACGAATTTGAAGAGCCATACCCCAATATACTCACCAAATACTATAGGAAAGTAATAGGAGCAAAAGGGGTGAAATGTAGAAAGTTCATAATATATAGAGTGAGAAGCATGAAAAGTTCAATAGTAGCCATGAGGTTTCGTTGTTCGTGTGAGCACAAATCCAACTGATATTATATGAAGTATTTCTTCATTATATGGGTTGCTAAATACTTTAAATATAAACTTCTTTTCTTGTTAACTCCTCTGTCACACAAGTGCACTTTGAACCAAAATTGCATATACAATCAACACATATAACGAGAGAAATCATAATGTCTTAATTCAGTATATATCTACAAAAAATTGAGCAACAAAATCTCCTACTATCTCTCTTGATTGAATACATAATATTCCACATGTAAACGCACATATTTCTTACAACATTGTAGCACTCCCCCTAAAGTTAGAACATAGATGTCAATTATGCCTAACTTGTTTTACATGCTATCCATTGTTGAACCATTCAAAGCTTTCATAGATATATACCCGAGGATACTATGCTGTATTTCTTGTGATAAATCACACACACATATATATATACCCTCTCCACTTAATCTTTTTAGTGATGAATTTTTAATTAGACTATATTTAATTTTCTACGCCATTTTATGGAAGTTAATTGGTTAAATCTTGGACATTTATGATTAAATTTTCCATTTAATATTTTTGCGCATGTGGCTATTGAATATTATGTACAGACTTTTAGAGTAAATTGAAGATCACTTGAGCTGAAATGGATTAGTTTTTATTATCTCAATTTCGGTTCCTCTTTGGTTAAAGGTGAATCAAACAGGAGAAGTTTAGCACATAGTGAGAATATGTCTAAGTATTCAGCACCATAAGTTTGAGCACAGCTAGAGTCTTGACTTTGATGATACCATATGCTGTGATACCATATTGAGGGAAATCATAATGTCTCATTCATTCTATGATAGGGATTCAAACACAACACTGATCAACAAAATCTCCAACAATCTCTCCTAAAGTAATCCCTATATAAATGCACATATTTCCTACAGAAATGTACATTAAATGCATGATATTCTAACAGTGTGTGTGTTCGCGCCCTATGATAATGCCCCCTAAAATTTGTTGTATAATAAGGGAAAATGGGGACAAAGTCCCTCATTGTTGGTAGGAAATATTAAATATGGATCCTCCGGAGTAGTTCTGCAAGAGCTAATGACAAATGGAATGGGAGTGCACAGGATACTTTTCATTTATTTACAACATTCCAATCTTTACTTTCTGCCTCATATCAATTAAACAACAGCAACAACAAACAGTCGTATCCCACTATGTGAAGTTAGCTACATGGATCACATAACATCCTACCAACAACCAACTCTTTGGACAAAATTGTTCACAAAAGAAGTCATGTGCAATAACTTTTTTAAGTGTTCCTGGTCTTCCTCTACCTCACTACAAAAGACTCAAGACCATCTATTCAACCCACCTCACCAATGCTTCCATTGGCTTCTTTTGTACATATCCAAACCGCCTTAAAAAATGTTATATTATTTTCTCCCTATAAATACCAACTAAACTTTTCCTTATATATGGTCATTATGAATTCTATATTTTCTTGTCCAACTATGTATCTATCTCAACATCGGCATCTTTACTGCCCAAACTTTTTTTTTTCCTTCTTGTCCCTTCACTGCCTAACATTGACAATTGTATTGCACTGTTAATATTATAACAGTTCGATAAAACTCCCTTTTGTGCTTATTCGTTACATTCTGATTATAAATAACCCTTGACACCTTTCCCCATTATGGCACCATATGCAAACAGTTATTAACTTCAAAGAATCTAGAATATAGAATCTTGTGATCTTTAAAAATAATCAAAATTTACAAATCCTAACAAATTGATAAAATAAAACATAATTTAAATAAATCAAACACATTATAAATTCTAATCCTAATTTTTTCTTAATTCCTAATTCCTTATATTATTTAATTCCCGATTCCTAATTTATAAATCATTAATATATGATAATAAATTTGAATCCAAGATTACCGCAGTTTTACTGACCATGCATCTAGTAGCAATCTTATTTTTCAAATTATAGGTTTTTTCTTAATTTTTTTAAAATTCAACCTACCATAGAGCTACATGAATTTTTCTCTCTCAAAATATTTCCATCGTTGATCCAAAATTCCAAATCTCCCACCTCTATTTCCAATAGTTGAATGATTTATATATATAAAAATAAAAGAGAAAACTTATATACTTAAATTTACATTATTATCAAAAAAAAATTATAAACTTCCAATCAAATAAATACAAATGGATTTAAAAACCAAAAGTATTAATAATACGGTTAATTTAAGGGTAAATCATGGATTAAAAAACTTCACGTCATAATTTGATTGAAAACAAGTACCAGAAGTATACAAGGCTTAGTACTAAGTTCCTTCTAAATACCAATTAGCATTTCCTATTATATTTTTAAATTTTAATTTAATACCTATTTTTTAAAAATGTGCATAAAACAAGAATTCCCTTACATTTGCAAGGGTTACTTCAAGTTAATACTATATATTCCAATTTGTTTCCACCGTCAATTAGAATGCCTGCCCAAAACACTTAATTTACATATATTTATTTATAATTAATTACACATTTATATTTATATAACAATGCCAATTAAATACACATTTATATTTATATAACAAATGCCAATTAGACATATTACCTCCGATCCTTAATATACCAGTTAGCT
Organism: Vachellia collinsii; assembly: GCA_006871305.1. Lineage (NCBI taxonomy): Eukaryota > Viridiplantae > Streptophyta > Magnoliopsida > Fabales > Fabaceae > Vachellia > Vachellia collinsii. Next base: position 16,112 of record QFDD01120235.1, read on the forward strand.
AATTTCGAAAGATTAAAGAAATTAAATAAATTACTTTAAAGTATTTATATTTATTATTTTTCTTTAAACTAATTTGTCTAACTTATAAATTGATACATAATCTAATGATACACATAAGTATTTTAAAGAAATCATGTAATATATGCTATAATTAAATAATTTATTTAATTTTCTTAATCTCCCTGCATTAGTTAACTAAATCTTATATTAAAGACTGAAGTAAAACCTTAAAAATATGCATCCAAAATAGTGATACATTGGTTTTGAATTATACCACTAGTTGTTTGAGATATTTTGATTCCTTTTTGTGATTTTATAGAAACAAACAAGAAAATAAGTCTCAGCTTGAAAAATAAATAAATAACAAAACAAAACAAAATAGTTTTCCCTGGATTTATTTCTACATACCCATTAAAAAAAACACACCTACAAGATGAGTACAAGGACGGGGACTATAATATCCTCCATACCTTACGCACAATCATCTTACATTCCTAGTGATGATAACATGTATAAAAAAGGCTCCGTATTCAGCCACTATGCCAGTATATAGGACCTGATATACGACTACGGAAATCAGATCAAATGAGAATTGCCCGAAAGTATTCCTGATTTAATGTCCATAGGAACAACACAAAGTATATGTTGCTACTGTACAAAGGTGCATTGAATAATCACAAGGGTTTCATTTACTTACGGCGAAATTCCAGATTAATGCATTTACAAATGAAAATGGACAAAGACTTCCATATTCAGATAAATTAATGCATTTTTTGAAAAAAAATGAGTTTCATGAGTTAGCAAGGACTGCAGTAATGCAATGATCCAACATAAATAGTTTCAGTCAAGATTCCTCCATAACCCAATCAAAAACAACTACAAACAGACAATAGAGAAGTTTAAGTTCATTAGTCAACATACCATAGTGGGATTTTTAGTCATTGCCCAAACTTCCACAGGTGCATCACGAAGTAAAATTACAAGGTACCTACATTATTGTGGATATTAAAATATCGGAAACCAAATCTAGTACACTATGATCAAATTAAAAGCAACAGTGTTATATCATGCCGTTTGGTTCAATAGAGGGAAGAGATTTTAATATTACCTTGTTTGGATTGATGAGAAGGGAGGGAAGAGGAGAGACTTTTAATGTCACCTTGTTTGGTTAAAGGGGGAGGGGAGAGAAGATAAAGACAACTTTACCCTTACTATAATATTTAAGCTGTCTTTTAAACCCAATAGAACGTTTATCAAAATTAAAACAAATATGATTACAATACATAATTAGTAGTTAATACATATATACACAATAATGATAATTATATTTCTAATGCATAGACACAATAGTAATTATAAATATTATAAGAATATATAATCATATATAATATTTTTATTCTACCATATCACCTTCTTCTACCTATGCTTTCTCACTGTCGCCGACACTGTCTCAAAAAGCTCATCCCCCACTATAGCAAGCCACCACATCACAGACCACCTTATCATCCTTGACCTTTGTAGATGGTAGACTTGCATATTCCTCTTAACCCATTCATGGCAACCCACTTTATTCCTCTCACTCAACCCACACATAGAAGGGAGATCAGTGGGACCTGTGGATGAATTGAAGGATAAGATAGGAGTGTGATAAGAGTGTTGCAGACTAGTGGATCTTGTGCGAAGGTTGCTGAGGAGATAGTGTGGATGCAAAAGTCATCGAGGCCAACAGAGGAACGAAGCAGAGAGGTGAGGAATGAATACAGTTTTCCAGTTTTTCAATGAGGGGTATATTGGTCAGGGCAGGGCAAGTAATACCCCTCCCCTCCAAATCCCCCCAATTTTGGGAAAGGGAATTTTCCCTCCCGTCCAGCAAATTTTCAGCAGCCAAACTAGGGGAGGGGTTTTCCCTCTATTTCCCTCTAACCAAACAGACCCTACCTTGTCCAAAAATTTTCATATTTGCAAGTGAATATGAATGAATTACAAGTTTTGTGTTAACACATAAGGAGACAGAGCGTCTGTAACTGGGCCACCTAAACAAATTCAAAAGCTTAATCAATCATTGACAAATGTTGGCAATTTGCATGTTTGGCGCTTGCTGTTTGATGCATATCTCTATTGCATCATGAGCCTGTCATCAACGTTATCCCCAAGGGCAAGTCAATCAAACAATATTCATTAAAATATCCCTCAAGGACACTGAAATCCAGGACTTCGAACTTCTAGGCTACATATGGTGCACAGAATGAATTTTAAGGGATTGGGAATAGGCATGGGTTTTAAAAACATGTATGGTATGTCAAAGGATTACTTAACTTTTATAAATGTGATAACTCATGAAATCTCATTATACGTTGGAATATTTTACGAAGGTTTTGCTTGTTTTTCAATAGTGCATATCATAAATTGACATAAAGGAAAATGTGCATTGATCAAATCTCATTGACTTGTGAGAAATCTTGGGGAACATGTGAATGTTTTTAGATTAATGAATATAACTGAAGAACTCATAAATTCCCTCTTCTTGTAGGAGGATGTTGACCAGCTAGGAAGCTTTAAAAGACCTTGGAAGATGAGAGAAGGACAAGATGCAAAAGGACCAAAGGAGAAGTTTAAAGACGACTGTTTCGAGGTGGCTTCACCCTGGCAAAACCACCCAAAATATCAAGCTCTCTGTATGCATTTGCCTTGGCTATGCCATGGCAAAGCTATGGCGAAAGGACCCTAAACAGCAACCTTAATGCCTGCATTCACCGTGGAATAGCCTCAAAAAGATACCTCTTTGTCTCTCTTTGATAGCGAACCCAGCAAAACTAATACTGTGTTTTGTGAATGGATGCAGCTAGAGGAACACGCTGTGGGCACTCATTTTGCACTTTTAGAGCTAGAGAGACTCAAGATGACATCTTGGAGAGAAGGCCTGAGCATTTTGGGAGCTTGGGTTGGTATGTTGAAGAGATTTGGGACCTCCATTCTTGGCTTTTCAGCTTTTCTTTCTCTTCTTTATTCAGATTTTGTGACGAACCTACTGACTTTTTCAATTATAATAACAAAAGACTATAATGATTCCCTTGCCAAAAAAATAAGAAAATATGGAAGAACCATCACATCATAAGCCAACCACCGTGAACCACCACAAGCGCCACCACTACACCATAAGGAAACCTCTGTTGACCATCAAAAGGACTGCTCGAATGACTGCTGGCTGTTGAGATTCAAAATCAAAGGTTAAAGTGCAAGGAATCAAGATCAACGCCAAATCTACAGCTTTGTCATCAACCTTGCTAGAAAATGGAAGGAATTGACCACAACATGGCTTTGGTTTACGCATCAACCATCCAGAAAATGGAATGAATCTCAATAGATCTAGGAAGAGGGATTGTGGATAGGGGCTTGGTAAGTGGAGGACAGAAACTACAAAGGGAGCATCACCATGGTCAAAATGAGGAAGGAGATGATGGGGCGACATGAAGGGGGATGGAGGGGGCAGTTGTGTCTGAAAAATTTTCATCCCAGGGAGATTTATTGCGATCCCACTTGGTTTTTTTTTTTGGTTTTTGTTTTTTTTTTGGGGGGGGGGGGGCGCCTGTTCTTGGGCGGCCTGAGGTTGAGTAATCCATGTATGAGGGCTTGGACCACCTTCATTACCTTCTAACAAAAGGCGCTCTAGGATACGTCTTGAGTATAGAAGCATGGTCAAACAAGGGCATCAGTATATCCCAACAAAAGTACTCTAATGACTTGCTGAAGCTAGGATGTCAAAGGTACAACTAGTTGAGTCTTCTATATAGATAGATTGCAAACTCAAGTTTACTGGGAAAGCCTGTTGCTTAACAATTAGAGCCTCCAAATATTAGTGGCAAACCGGTAATTATTGTAAATAAATCATATTTATTATGATTAGAACATTATTAGGGAGAAGATTATGGGAAATATCATGGGAGTTTACTGTCTAAATATTCTAGGACCTCCCCCGTTTACTCTGTAATCTCCTACATTTACTCTCGTGTAATCCTTTCCTCCCTCCTCTTCTCTTAGATATACTGTAAAGAGTCCAGTGTGATATTTAAAAAAAAAAACAGAGGCCCGGGGGGGGGGGGTGTTTTACCCAACCTAGCCCTCCCCCATATAGGGAGAGACACACCCACCACATTGCCCACCTTACCATTTAATATAGAAAGATGAGTACCTTTCTACAGTTATTTTTATTTTGAAATCCTCCATTTGAAGTTACAGAACTCACCATAAATTCAGTACGTAATCCATGCATACTCAAAAATTATTGTTCAATAAGATTCATTGATTATTCACAAAACATAATGTGGATTTGACATTCACCTTCCCGATGATGATGCTCTTAAAGCTCTTATGGGTGCACGCTCTGGCTTTTGAAGGACCCGAAAAGTCCTATTATGTCCACTTCGAAGGCAGGTCAAAATTAACTTGTTAATGTATCCTCCAGATTTTTCATTAACCTAAGTCCAGATATTGTAAGAAAATTTCAAACGTACAGTTTTGAAAATAGATACAACTGAAAATAAATTCAAAATAAATATAAATAAATGTTAAAAAAACTAAAGAAGGGTGGACTGAGTAATATGCATAATTCATCACCCTGATCATGCAGATATATGACAACAATAATTCCAAAATGGAGATTATTCCCAAAAAAAATATTACGGTTGTCTAAATTGTAGAGATGATATAAATTATAATTCCCAAAATGAGGTGCCAAAATTAATTATAAATTTACCTGGGTATAAGAAAATGATACCAGCTTCGAATTTCCTAACCATCGCAGTCCCCTAACAATACCATTATGCACAGATAAACTTGAAGCAACAGCATTAGCAGAGACATCAATTACGTCAATAGTCCCATTCTGAGTTCCCAAAGCAACCAAAGGAACAGCTACAGCAGGATGGTTTCCTCCACCTTCACATAAAATAACATATGTAATTGACATAGTAAGCATTGTATGAAAGCAGCCTCTATTAAAAGGCCATACTGAATATAATAAAATATATAAATTTTTTAGACATAAACTAACGGGCCAAAGTTGACATTAGAGAAGGAATTGGTACAGCCAACGTAGTCACCGTCGCAGAAAGCAGCTGAAGCTGTCCAACTAAGCTCATCTGCAACATAAGGAAAAGGGAAGCCATTATCAGATGTCTGTCAATTTTTCAAAATTTGATAGTTTAATTAGAGAAGCTTTAGCCAACAAAGAAAATTATATTGGTTGCATTCTAGAACTTAGATGCAATTCACAGCACAATAAATAAATAAAAACTCAGACCATCTGGAAGACCCCAGTATATGCACAAAGGCATTAGAAATGTTGGCACTCTGAATAATGAGAGTAATGTGTGTTCCTATTGTCACACTGATATGGAAGAACCTTGTAAATTAAGAATTTGATCAATTAAAACTCAAGAGGGACTTGTTTCTAGATTCTTAGCTATAAAAAGTTTGACAAAAGTTGACCAAACTTTTACAACCCAACTGTATTCTATCCCGAATACTCGACACAAGTTAATACTTGCAAAGAAAACTTCTTCATTCATCAACTCTCAAAATAACTAAATACAATTGGATCTATAAATAAGGAAACTTATTAACCCTAATACAACTCAAAATATCAAGAAAAAACATCCTAGATATTCAAAAGATAATATCCCCAATGGATTTTACAAGATAATATCATCTAATAAATATCCAAAGGATCTATTCCAAAAAAAAAAAAAAAAAAAGTATACCAACTCTAAATAACTAAATCAATAAATAAAAAATATTAATTTTCATCATATCTTAGCTCTTGGATTTCCATCATACATTCAAGGAAAGATACATCCCGTAGACCCAAATAATCTTCATTTCCAATCTTGACAATTATTTTCTGAAAGGAGGAAGAGTAGATTGGTAATGGACGGTATTCAGGACGTACTCTTACACATGTATATAATATATATGGCCAAAAGAACCAACATTGCAGACAGCACCATGTTACTAACACTTGAGAGTGCACAAGTATTTAAGCATACAAAGTGGTACATGAATAATCAATATTTCTACGATGTCCCACTTGAATAGCAAAGGTAGATTAGTATTGATTAGTAACTACAATAGCAACAACAAAGCCTTATCCCTCTAGGTGAGATCGGCTATATGAATCACACACTGCCGTTGTGCTCTATCGTAAACAATATCCTTGTATAGATTATTAACCAAAACATCTCTTTATATAACCTCCTTGAGAATGTACTTCAGTCTTTCTCTACATCTTTTTAGAGGATTCCACATTGCTTGATCCACTCTCCTTACTGGTGCCTCCATGAGTCTTCTCTGAACATATCCAAACCACCTCAAATAATTTTCCACCATTTTCTTCTCAATAGCTGCCACTTCAACCCAGCCATGAATTTGATCATTACGAATTCCTTCCATTCTAATATGGCCACACATCCATCTCAACATTATCATCTCAGACACCCCTATTTTATACTTATGTTGTCCCTTTAAATTCCAACATTCACTACCATATAGCATTGCTAGCCTTACAGTTGTACGATAAAACTTTCCTTTTACTACATTAGGTGCTTTTCAATCACAAATAATTCCAATAGCTTGCCTCCATTTACACCATCCAATCTTGATTAGTAAGGAAATTCAACAAATCCCACCCTTAATTAATAATTATTGATTTGATGATAAGAACCATACTCATGTTTTCATCAAATGTTCGTTAATTTTGAACTGCTGTCACTTATAAATACTTCCACATTACTACCCAAACTCTTTTTCATCTATCATAACCCTTAAGCTTCAAATAATAATATCATTCTAAGTGAGGGGAAGATACAGTTTAATTCAACAGTTGGCTCTAACTATGAAATTGGGGTGGTATTCTAGTAAATAGGATGCACCAGTGACCAACTATAGATTTTGATGGAATATAAGGATAATATTTTGAGGAACCTCCGATAGAAGGAAATCTATCTTACTTTTAAATATTATTTTAATATATTTTTGGCAAATAAGTTTACCTGTGCAAGTAGGTTTATTTCATGGCTAAGACCTCTTCTATAAATAGGTTAACGTAGCCACTTTTAAGGATAGACTTTGATGAAATTAAATTTGATATGGTTTAGCTACTCTTTCCCCTCAAGCTGTTCCATTTCCCCCTCGTTAGTTTCTCATCTCCCCCTCAATATTTATGTTCTGGTCTCCCCTCCCCCCCCCCCCGGGGGCAGCCCGGGGTGTTTTACCCTCCCGCTACCTATGTTCTGTCTTTCTCCCACAAATCCTCTCCGTTCGCTTTAAGCTGCAAGTGTGAGTGTATTTTACAGCAGATTCTCATTCTACTTTGTAAAACTCTGCTATCAAGGACTACAAAATACCTGGTCAAACAGGAAAATTAGTAAATTAACTATCATTATGTTCATTTGCCCTCAAAACCAATCAACAACCAGCAAAACCTATAAAAACAGGATGGGTAAATTTCCCATTAAAAACAAGTACAATATAAAAAGAAACAAACTAAACCGCACACCGGCCTCAATCATCACTGAGATCCAACCCAAGCAAACATGCATTAGTCTAGTTATTGCTTGCTATGTATATCAGCACTTCTATCCCTTGTCAGACTGGAGTTCCTCTTTGACAAGCTCCACCCTCCACTAGCTAACAGCAATTATGAATGTTTTGCCTCTCTACATTTTTAAGTATTTCTTCTACTTCCTTGAGGAATCAAGCTTAACTAAGTTCAAGTTGCCAATACCCAATCTATTGTTTGTGCATAGCATGTAATGATGGAGCTCAGTTATGCATAATCGGTCAGCTCAAAAATGCATATTTATGAAATGTACGTTAACTTTGTAAATAATGAATCTCCATTAAGTTCACTATATCACAAAAGCACTATGGGTGGAACCACTGAATAATTCATTTATCCATTTAGTTCAGTTGACTTCCATAATATTCATTTTCATGTTTTATCTTTATTGTTTCTTACATACAGTAATATTTTGGACCTGATAATTTGTAACAAACCCAACCAACCAATTATACATAATTAAGATGTCTATCTGGTATATACACTTTTCATGCATGACAAATTATGTTCTTAATACTATTTTTAATAAAGTGGCGATGTTAGGTGAAGCATATCCACCAAATGGACAAGCAATAAAGTTCCCCATTGCGAACGAAGATTGCTGCACTTTACAGTGTTCATCAGATTTGCACTCATGCATTTGATAAGATAAAGATATGGAAGATTAAAAATATATGAAATATCGATAAGTTAGCTGGCATCTCAGAAATATTTAGCAATGACATTGTAATTGTCTTCTTTTGGTTTAAAGACATTGACTATAGTTATTAATTTAGAATTTTATTATCTTAGAATTTGAATACAAAATTGGACACACACAGAGACACAAGTGTTAGTAATCCAACTGCAATTAAACCAATAAACTGGAGGCATGGTCTTCACTAGTTCAATGATCAATCCAACATATAAAACATTGAAAGATAACATGAATCAAACAAACTCAAGAAGCTGGTTTTATTTGATAAATACAAAGAATTTTGATACAATGTTCTAAAGCGGAAAAGGTACAAAATGACTTGCTCCTCAAATCCAAAAAAAAAACATTGAACAGAATCAAGGAAAATAAAATGAAATCATTGTAGATTATAGAATAGAAACAATAAAAGAATCCAACATATTATAAGAGATAAAAGGAACTAAATGCAAGAGAGAAAAAAATGAGCCAGCATGATGGGCTCAACGATCACCCACATGAATTGATAGCAATGCTGTAACATTATTATTAAAAGAAGGAATGTAAACCCATAAAAAACTCCTATATAGACATATACTTACCTTTAGAATAATATTTTCTGGGTTGAAGGATGAGCTTGACCGACAGCTTTTAGAAGGAATTGCAGTATCACCACTGGTCCCTATTAATGATTTTGTGCCATCATCATTGACCAAATCTGACTTCTTATAGTCTTTTTGAGTGCCTGATTTCCCTTCAGCAGTCAAGATCCAGTTCCATAATTTTCCATCATCAGAAATAGAGATCAAATGTGTCTCCGAAAGTATAAAAGACTTGTCGCAGAAATCAAAAGGATTATCAGGATCCTTGTTGAGGAAAGTAGAACTAGGTGCATCCGTCTTTGCAATGCTCTGAAGAATGGAATTTGACTGGCATAAAAGGACAGCAAGTACTGACGGGGGAGGGGCTGAGGTCCCAAGTGAGGGCATTAACTCTTCCATGGAGCTTATGGTATACACCTGTTCCCCTCTGTAACAGCATGTAGACATATAATATGAGGAAATGGAGAGGGGGGAGAATTCAAGTTCAGACAGTTGTCTATGTTTTTGCATGCATGTTTGTGCAGGACATTTGAAAATTTGTAAGGCTCATGTATGATGTGTCAAATTTAAAATAGATGTAGCATTTACTATGACAAAATAAGAGATGCATTGAGTCTTGACTCTTGAATAGTTGGTGCAAACCAAACACCCGTAGTCTTAAAGTGGCCTTGAAGGTCTCAACTGACTACCCAAAACACAAAAAACAAAAACAAACAGGGTACAAAATTGCCTAGTGAAAAGTACTTCATATAATACAGAGCAGTGAAAAGGTTGAAAAAAACACAAGAGTTACAGTAAAGTCAAAAGCTGATTATAAACAAAAACATGAACTACTAATAGTTTCCCCTTTATCCCATAGATACAGTTGAACTGATCACTAAGAACTCCTCAATATCGCTTAAGATAGAAGATTTATAACTGTTCTATAATCTACAATATGATCGTGATTTTGTTTCATTTCCTTTGACAATTTACTAAAAGCCATTACGTAGATCTCACAAATTTTCTTGACATTTCACCAACCCACCAGAATGCTTTTCTCTCCTCCTATTGCATCATCATGATTCGCTTGCCCACCTCCCACCCCACCCTTCACAATCACATTTGAAAGGTCTTTTTCTCCCCTTTTGTGAATGAAAGTATTGTTTTAATACTCAAGAACATGGACATTTTGAATTCCAATGCACCCCATACTCACCTTGAGGTTGGCATTCTACGTAAGGAAATCCAAGATAGTAAAGTATCTCATTCGCCAATGTGAAAATGCTGGCATATCAATTACAGAATACCCTCTTTTTGTGATAATCTATGAAATAACTTCTTAATAAAATTTATTTAATATTTAGTACTGCTAACATTGCCAGGAATCATCAAGAGAAAAAAGTTCAAGAACTGTTAGAATGGTAAATTGCTACAACACTGCTTGCCCTTTCATTCCACCATGTTCCTCAGGTAGGATGTATTTTTCTTTTCATTTCTTTAGTCATTCTAGTTGTTGATAGAGCACAATGACTTTGTACGATCCATATAACCAACCCCACCTAGTGAAATAAAATAAGGCTTTGTTGTTGTTATTGTATTTCTCTAGTCACTTGCATTTTAATCCATTTGAGGTGATTCAAACATATTCAAAGACGGCTATTGAAAGCACTGGTGAGGAGAGTTGATCAAGTAATATGAATTCCTACGAAAAAAGGTAGAGGAAAACCGAAATGCATATTCAATAGGATTATAGAGAAAGATCTTTTTGGTTAATAATCTATCGAAGATCTGGTTTATCATAGACATGTGATCCATGTAACCGATCCCAACAAGTTGGACAAAGCTTTTTCTTTTTTATTTGGTTAATGACTTTTTTTTAATGTTTCACTCTCACTGTTCCAACTCCATCCATCTAAATAAGCACGAAGCCAGTAATTGCCATAACACTTATCATTATTCAAGATGCATGCCGCTAGCACACCTTTACCCTTTTAAATGATGCAAATCAGCCCCGGTTTTAAAAGATCATATAGACACTCTATTCTGTACGATTACAGATTGAATTTCCCGTGAGCACTCCCTCCAAATTAATTCTAAACAAATAATTGTCTCAACAGCCAATAAGAAGAGAGACATCCACATATTCATAATTCAAGGCAGGAAGTGCTTACGGTTTCCTACGCCAGGTACTGAGCTTGCCATCAAGATGAGCACAATACATCCACTCGTTGTTTAGATCAAGCAGTACTTCAACAAACTTCCCGCATCCACGAGGCAGTGCAGCAGCAAAGAGGGTGGTCTCGTACTGCAAATCAAACACAATCAACTCTTTCGGAAATGTGATAAACAATATGTGCCTCCACTGCGGAGAAAACGCCAGCCTCGCCATGTGAAGCGGAAACAACGCCGAAGCAGGCGACGTTGCCACATCACTCGCGTCTCTCTCCAGCTTATTCAGTTCGCTACAATCGGTCCGTATCTGAAAATCCTTGATCACAAAGTTGCTTTCATTTTCACCCAGAATCATAATACTTAAGAGAAAGCCTTTAAGCCCGAGTGCGCAGATGTGGCGAGAATCCAAAGGGTCACGGCGAAGGCAAGAGAAGAATTCAGGGGATGCGTCGTACTTCCAAACACACCGACCAGTCAACGTGTTATAAATGGAAATCGTAGACGGTCCGTTGATAGCAACCAGGAAGTAAAATTCTGGTCGAGCTTGAACCCAACACAGGTCTTGAATTCCGAGTTTCGAATCTGTCTCGAACCACATAACAGCGGCCTTGAGTCTAAAATCGAGCAACGCAATGCGTCCTTGACGATCACCAGCAGCAAGTAGAAGGTGGGAAGACGAAGGCTCTGTGGATAGAAGGTCGCGATTCAGAGGAAGTGGGGTCCAGCGTACAGAGGTAACGAATGGGGAAAGAGATGGAGCAGTGGAAGATGAAGATGGCGAAGACGGCGGCGGCATTGGAATGGCGGATACAAGCTGCATAGAGCGAGTGTCGACGACGGAAACGGAGCTGCCGGAAGGGAATGCAAGAAGATCATGGGAGCTCAAGTCTGCGGATCCAAAATTGTTGCGGCTTGGAGGTCCTGGAAGCATGCAATTCCAAGAGTCTGGACTTGATCTTGGATTCGACATTGCAATGCTTCATCAATTTCGATCAATTCAGAAGGATGAAGGAGAAGAACCAGAAGCAGAAGTAGATAGGCTTGGATCGCAAAAGTTCGCCTCGGTGAAGTCTTGGAGTGTTTCCGTTTTCCCTGACTACTGGCTAGTCCTCGCAGCACCCGTTGCAGCGTAGAGGGAGAATTGAAAAGTAGCGCGTGTTGGGGCGCGCTTCGATTTAGGGGTCCTCGAATATAGTCGCAATGAGGCATAATGCCCCTATGTTTGGCAAAACTTTCAACATTACACTAGTTTATGTTTGGGCTTACTAAAATAGTTTTCAAGAATAGATTAAATTTAAAAAAAAAAGTATTTATAAAAAAAAAAAAAGAATACATTTGGATAGTTATTATCAGAATAATTTTTAAGATGTAAAATGATCAAAAAGAGTATAAAATAATGCATTAAATTATTTTTTTTCAATTTAACACAAAAATGATATTGAATTTTTTTGAAAGTGTACCATTGATGTATATATAATGTCAACATATCATTTCGTAAGAAAAAATGTGAATAAATTTTATAATAAATACTTTTAAAAATTATTTATATTTACTTAAAATAATTTTACCTTGTAAAATATGTATCTAATACCTTTGTTAATTATTTATTTGCATTTTTTATTGTGTTTGTTACTATTATTTTTATTATTATTTATTATGTTGTTGTGTGTCTTCTTTATCAATGCCAATGTTCACAAACAACTTTTTTTTATGAGCGAGCAGTAGTACTCTAAGCAGATTTGCATAGAGAAGAGAAAAAAGTTGGGTCCTCCTGATTTTCCAAAACCATGGTTTTGTTACAAAAGTGTTTTTTAGAAAAAGTGCATATTTGGCAACAAATTTTCTAAACCTAGGTTTTGACCTCTAAAAGAACTTCTGAAGGAGGAGCCAAACATGCTCTAAGAAATTGAAACTAGAACCAGCATTTATGTGTGTTTGGTGTGTTGGAACCCGATTCTTAGAAACCCAATTCCATGAAAATCGTGGAACTCGGTTTCAACCTATTGCCTATGGAACTGAGTTCCAACCCCAATTCTTTTCTCCTTACCATCTCTGCCCTCAACGCTCCACCATGACCTTCCATACTCATCTTCTCCACCAATCAGCGACGACAAACAACAAACTTGGTGGATGATGGCAAAGCAAACTCGGTGGAGGACAGCGAACGATGAAGTCTTGCAATGGCTTTCCCTCCAACATGATGTCTCCATGGCCCGTGATAAATCTCTATTTTATATTAAATAAATGTATCTAATATTGACCATTTGGTATTTTATTTGAGCTTAAATATATTAATTAAAGGTTAATTCTGTTAAGGAATGATTATATGAATTAATTGCCAATTTGAGATCTCTTATCACTCCTTAAATTTCCTAAATGTTTATCATTTTAATTACATAATATTACATCATATTTGGACTTAATGCGTATGATATTTTGGAATTAAATGCTGGAAAAGTCTACAGGGATGTCAAAGCGCTACATTTTGGATTATTGGAGCAATCAGGAAAGAGGAACCAAATTGAAGCCAAAATGAAGAAACCAACTAAAATTGAATTGGCTAAGGAAGAACCAAAAAAAATACTGTCGGCACCAACTTCACACACATACATGTTGCTTTTCAGGATGCATCTATGGGAGACAAGGGGTTGACCTTTTGAGGATATTATTTTTCTTTACTGTAGCCTTTTTCTTATCAACACACGATTCCATGTCTTCGAACACTTTCCCTTTTCATGCTCATTGTCCTCCACTTTTCCAAATTTCCGTCTTTACCTCATATCTCTTTTTCTTCACTCTTCCACCACAACCTTCTTCACTCTCCATTTCCAAATCTTGTCCCCTTCACTCATCATCATCAGATTCGACTATGGCATAGCTTGGAGTCATCTTAACCACTACTTTTGTTGTCGAGTTAGCCATGTTTAGCTAAGTCTTCCACCTTCCTAAGCGCTATGGCCAAGCATGAGCCTCGTTTGATAAGGAGTTTATCAAGCCTCCATTCTCCTCATTAAACCTCAGTTGATTTGTAAAGGAATATTAAAATGCTTGTGTAGTTAAATTTTATTTCTTTTCAGTAATGATTAGAACATTGTGATTGGGTTTACCGATATCAGTTTTAGAGATTATCATCTTTATTAAAACTAGCTTCATTTAGTTTTTGTGGTTGATTAACTATCGGGTCTAATTGTTGTGAACAATTTTTTAGTAGTATTAATCAATAATACTTTTGGAAGTGGCTAATTACTATTTTTGTTGAATCCATTCATAATCGATCTGATTGTTACAATATGAGGTGTTCAGGATGAATGTATATTGTGTTGGGACAACGTTTTGATGATGACAAACATGTTTTTGCAACAATTATGATTTAATTTTTCAAAATTCAATGTTTTTCACAAGTACTCTCTGTGACACTCGAATATAGCTGAAAGTGTTGACTATACTCGAGTAATGAGGTTCAATACTCGAGTATCGTTAAACAAAATGAGTCTCCAAAATTCAACACTTTCAATATAACTCGAGTTTTGGTAAAAGTGTTGACAACACTCGAGTATTGAGTCTCAATACTCGAATATTGATGGTCAAATTAGTTTTCAAAAATCCAACACTTTCAATGAGACTTGAGTATTGATAAAAGTACTGACAACACTCAAGTATTGATTGTCAATACTTGAGTATCGAGGGACAAAATTGTTTTCAAAACAAAACACTTTCAAAAACACTCAAGTAATTGTTTGTGCAAATTTCAGTCGATAAATAAATTAAAGGAGGTTTGGGGTCACCAACAGTATTAAAAGGAAATAAAGCTACTGCTTCTAATGCAAGACAAATGAAAATAATTGTATTGATAACTCTTGTTGAGATACATGAGGATTTGAGTGATCTGGACTGTGAGGGAGATGATAAAATCGCAGAGCGTAAGAGAGAGGCCCTGGAATCTGAAAGAAAAGTCCCCCTCATATGAGGTACAGCCAGAATAAATAAGTGGTCTAAGCCCCTTGTCGCCTATCTAGTCTGTCTAACGGTCCCCCAAAAATATAGGAGTGGTGGGTGGATCTAACTGTCCACCCAAGATCTATGGGATGTTGAGGACAGATCTGCCTGGGAAGCCTCCACGTGTCCCCTCACTGACTGACTGTTACACCTTCAGTTAAATCATGTCTTCCCATGGGCCTGTGGACTGGGCCTTAGATTGGTCTAATCCAAAGTCAT
>QFDD01120236.1:0-40131 GCA_006871305.1 Vachellia collinsii
TTAGGTAAAAAGATGGGCATGACAAACGAAAGACAGTGTATTTACAAATTGTCTCTTTTTTAAATTTTAAAAGGAAAATGAATAAATTTGAAATTGAAAAATAACTTCAACATTGATTCAATATCCCCTTCCTCTCTTATTAAATCTTCGACAACCTTATCACTCTTGAATATTTGTTTGATATTGAATTAATGTTGAAGTTATTTTTCAATTTCAAATTTATTCACTTTCCTTTTAAAATTTAAAAAAGAGACAATTTGTAAATACAATGTCTTTCATTTGTCATGCCCATCTTTTTACCTAAATATTATCAAACAAATATAAAAAACAAAAAAAAATTAATAATTTTTTTAAATAATTATTTAAAAAAATTATTAAAAATTATTTATTTTTTGTTTTTAATATTTTTTATTAAAATATTGTTAAAAATTGTGGAACTCCACAAAAAAAAATTTTAAAAAAAAATAAAAAATTCAAAGATAAAAAAAAATTCAATTCATCCTAAACTCGTTCAGTAAATGGGCGAGTTTCCCATAAAATGATTCTCGTCCCTCATATGAACGATTTCAAATGCAGCATTTGGATAAATACTCTCTACAGTGTAGCATTTCGGTAAAAAGTTTTCCTGTTTGCAGCGTACGAAGAAAAATTCCGTTGATATGTATTTATTCACCCATCATACAAAAACACTCTTGTACTTTCTTACTCTTGATTCAATTGATGGCCTTTTAGTATCTCTTTCTTATTGAACGATGTGAATCAATGAACAGTTTTTAAATAATTTGTAAGATCTTTTAATTTAAATGTTCAAGTAAATTTTTTTTTCTAAGAAAAATATGGCTTATGAAAGACACTGAAACATAGATTACATCTTCATCTTGTCTTCTAGCTGCAACTTGTATAGTGTGGGACGCTTCTCTTGTGCCGCACCGCTGGGTTGAGTTATAAACATGTTCGAGGAAATCATTACCTTGTTTATGAATCACTGCAATAGTTTCCAACTCGAACCTCTCACTTGAACATAAAATATTTGAATTTTTGTTAACAGAGAAATATTTGATTTTTATTTTTGAATCATTGCACTAGTTTCCAAATCAAACCTCTCACTTTTCTTGGATGAAAGTCGGACCTCTCACTCATTTAGAAGAATGCTAGCTAAAAATCGAATGATTTGATGCGAATTAAATTTACAATTTATTTATAACTATTTTAAATATTCACTGAATTGATTGTTGTCAATAAAGCCTTTACAATTTAGAGCATGTTTGTTACTAATTCTTTGATATTTGTTTTCAAAATTTATAATTAAATTTTAATGATTCGCAGATAGAGTTAAGATCTGGGTCAATGGACTGATGGACAACAATCTTTTCCCGGTTCTTTTATTGGGTCACACTGAAAATTTAAAAATACAACAAAAAAACGCGTCTGGGCTCATGCTTAAAAGCTTGAAAAATGGGCTGGCAATCTATACCTGTTAGGTCTGCCCTAGTAATCCCCCCTGCTGACTAAATGGTATTCAGTTTTTCATTCAAAGAAACGGGCTGCCATGTAATCCTCCCCTCTTTATTTTAAGTTATGGATTAAAAACACAAAATGGTTAGAATATTGAGCTTTGTGCAATTTTTATCTGTTGGAATATTTTTAAAATGAATAAAAGTTATTTTTCAAAGATAATATCCTTGTAAAATAAAAAGTTTATGTGAATGGTTATGCAAAGAATTATAACTCTAAAGTCATATCTTCTTACATATTATAAATGTGTAACTCTTCATGAAAAAATTATTTTAAATAACTATTAATTATTTAATTATATTGATTCATGAATAAGCCCATGTGATTCATGAATCTAAATTATGATGTGTGACTTTTTATTAAAGTGATGTGCTTGTAACTTTTTGTTGAAATGGTATTACTTTAAAAGTACCACTTCAAGACACTCTCCATGTTCTACATATATCATCTACATCACTTCATTTGGACACACACAACAAGATTGAATTTATTGTCTTTCTCTTTGAGTGCACACATAGATAAAGTCAAATTGTCACTTTATGAAAGTCTTTATTGTCTTGGCTTGAGTATTGGAGTACAGTCTATACTTTATTTAATACAATCATTTATTTGTGCCTCTGCATTCTCGAAGCTATCAGCTATTTGCATTGACCGTGAAAGTATGGACGTAGGGGATATATATAAATATATATCATGCGCGTGTTAGCACTGAAAACCATAATTATGGAGTTTGAGGGGCTGTTGGGAATTTTTGAAATTGGAGGGTCGTGAAAATTAGAAGGGAGGAAGGAAGAAGCAATTACGGGGACGCAGGTAACATGGGTAACAGAACACGCGATGGTGCTTGGACTCATGGACAACGAAATCGGGAAACATTGAATTGAGTGTTAAGAACCCAGGGGTGGGCTTGCAATTAATGCCACCCATATTTAATTGCTTAAAGAGAAGGATGCTTGTGCGCTCAATAAGAGGGGAATTGAGGTTTAAGAAGAAGGTGATGAGGATTAAGGAGGAAGCATCACACAGATATTGGTATTATGGTTGCACAGACACCGCAAACCACGGGTAGAGAAGGGCCTCAGTATGATGTAGGCCTTGTTCATCATCGCACAAAGCCCACTGGCCACCTGTTTCTAAAGCAATCACAATTCAGACGCCGCCTGGGTCCATTACAGGCCTTACTTGCTTAGGCATCATGGCCTGCCATTCTCCGTCCCTTCCGCAATATGTCAAATAATATATATATATATATATCACATAATTCAGTTGAAGATGTATCCAGAGGGAGGGAGGACAGGCGGCAGAAGTGACACTTGTCGACGGACGAGGCGGCTTTGGGCGTCTGTACTCTTCTCACTCCTCCTATATGCATATCTACCTATTTAATTTCTTTTTATCTTTAAACTATTGATGTCAACCATACAGACACTCAGACCAAAATGATTTTACACGCATCTCTTGCGTCCCAACATGCTCGCTCTAGGTACAATAAAGTATACATGACACATGGGCAGGTCCCTCCCCAGTTTTAATCCAATTCATCATGCTTGTGCTCACCCACAACATTTGATCCAATCAATGATGATCACTTCTGCGGGAGGCAGATGATGGGGAATGTCCCAATCGGCCAATCCCATACATATCTCACTAGTTTGCGCCGAATGGATGAGCCCTGCCTCTTCCCTCACCCCGCAGGCAAAACACAGGCATACTATTCGTACATGTGGCATGAACAATTGGGAGCATCGTTCCCATATTTATGATCATCAATAATTAACATTCTAAAATAGGCCTTCTAATTTAAATTCAATGCGAGAGGAGAGAGGGGAAAATGCTGCTCCTTCGTACCACAGCTCTTTTGCCCCCGGCTACCGGACAAATCCTCATCTACAAAATGGTAACTTAGCCGTACTACGTGGCATCCAACCAGCGCCTATCAGTCAAATCTTTTTTTCCTCACTGCTTCGTAGTTGTAACTACAGTGGGACCCGGCTAGCAAAAAAAAAACTACAGCGGGACCCACCCTCCCCCATTCCGTACCAGCCCCTTCCTCTCTGCTATTTACGCCATTTTCCCTCACAACTCGTCTCAGTTCCTACGGGCGGAACAACAAACCATGGCGGGCCTGGGTATTGTGTTGGAGTGCCAGAAAGGTGTTACTCCCAGCCAAACTCCTCAAGTCATCAGCAAAACCGCCATTTCCATCCTCAGCAGCAGCAACAACAATAAAAAGCCTTCCTCTTCCAATTCCCGCCGCTCAGCTTCTCAGAATCCTACTTTCCTTGACCTATGCTTCCTCTGCCGGAAGAGGCTCTCCCCCGGAAACGACATCTACATGTACAAGTAGTTATTCTTCTCTCTTCACGCCCAGATCTCATATCCCACCGCCGAACGCAGATCTTTTGCAGCTGATTATGGATTTTCCGAAGCTTATTTTTGTGGGAGTGCTGTTCAGTAACATGCTGTTGTTGCAGGGGAGATAGGGCATTCTGTAGCGTGGATTGCAGGTGCAAACAGATGTTCATGGACGAGGAAGAAAGCGTTCAAATGGACAATTGTTCTTTATCAGCCATGAGACCCCCTTCTTCTTCTTTGCCCACTTATCCGGCACCACCTCATCACCGGAAACCATCCGGAAACCGAGCT
Organism: Vachellia collinsii; assembly: GCA_006871305.1. Lineage (NCBI taxonomy): Eukaryota > Viridiplantae > Streptophyta > Magnoliopsida > Fabales > Fabaceae > Vachellia > Vachellia collinsii. Next base: position 4,162 of record QFDD01120236.1, read on the forward strand.
AGGGGTGGCTTCGCATTCTGAGACTGAGGCAAACCTTTTTGTTTTCTTATGACAATGACATTCCGGTTTTACCGGTGCTTTATTTTTGTAATGACCCCTCCTTTTGCTTCCTAGGATGAAGCCAGCACGCCCTTTCCACCTGTTATTATTAATTTCAATATCGCTGAATATGAATACGAATATGAATTTCCTTTGGCTAAAAGCTATAAAAAGTTGAGACTTGAAAGCCCACCCTGTTGTTGTGGCCGGAAAGTGAAACCATGAAGTTACTGGAAATGTTTTGTGGGACAGGCAAAGGGAAGGGCATTTAAGGAATGATGGTTGGGACTCGGGAGAGGGTAATGTGCTTATTATCATTGGCAGTTAGCAGCAAAAGTTATAGGGCAGCCGGGCCTAGGCCTCGGCCTCGGGGACTGTGGGAAGGAATAGCGGTGTTTGTTCTCAACCAGAACGACAATGCAGATTAGTGCTTCCGGTTTTCTTTCTCTGATGTGATGCTTACTTAAATGGATTTGTCGGCTTCATTCTATTGGCTCCTCCTATATCTTCACCAGTTTTACTTCTTCGCACGCCCTCTTATCTTTGCTGGATCTTCACCTTTCCTGCATAACCAAAGAGCATATTCAAACAGTAGCCATCTGTGTTTCTACCGTTGATCTTCCAAAAATTTTGAATTTACCTTCGATTGGGGACAAGGACTAAGAGAGAATAAAATTTCACCCCACGATGGGCTTTGGGCATTTGAAATAAAACCAGAATATGTATGCATACATATTGCCAATGCCACCCAAGATAAAAGCATGCTAGTTTTGGTCGCTAATGGTTGGAAATCACCCTCATAATCATCGCTGCTAATGAAATAGTCATTTCCATGTGATTATAGGGGGCAATAGCTAGTTGAATCCCTTGTTTGCCGATATGTGTTAGAATCATTAACGGCCGTACGCTTCTGTGACATATTGGCAAATAACAATTGATGGCTTAAAGCTAGTGTAGGCCATCTCTGATTAAAAATTGCATGATGTTAATACGCAAGCTCATACATTAACTCTGTCTAATTAATTGATGAAATGGAACATCTTCGGGATGCCCATGGATTTTAGTCTAACTTATGCACTGAGTTTTAAATGAAAATGGTGCAGAGAAATTGCGCTTCACAGTGAAAATGGAAATTTATATCGTGGTTGGTCAATAAGGGTTGTTTCTTTCACATCTTTAGCTTGTACATGTTCATCATGCACCTCTCCAGCCTTACTTGTTTTGTTTCAGCACACAGTGTGGTACGTTTTTTCTTTTCTCTCACCACACTGGGTGTTGTCATTTCGAGGGAAGACGCTGAGGCAGGAAATTAATGTGAGATTTGAGGAGGACCACATGTTTTGTAATTTTTGAATAATGAAGCACAGAACAGATCTGTAAAGGCACTATTCCTTAATCCTATACACAGACTTAACACTCATCAATGTGTTAGGCATGCTAATTAATCTTTTGCCTTCTTTTAGTGAGAGGTATGTGTGTGCCAAGGAGGTGTGTCTGGGAATCAGACAACTACCTGTATGTAGCCGGTGGCAATAATGATGTGATGGGAATCTCAAGTATGTATGCCAGCATAAAAAATCAGAGCTTAAATTAATTCTAAAACTTGAAATTTGTCATGATTTTGTCAGTAAAAGGATAGATTAATCTTCATATAAATGGAAAACCTGAAAAAGTTACTCTGGAGACATAAGCAGAGGTTGAATATTGATCTAAAAACGTACGAGCAAAGAGAGAGGGATAGGCATGGGAAGTGAAAAGGGGGTTGAAATTGGTTTCCCCTGGAATGGAATTACTCCTGGAGAGACGGAGCACGAGTGACGGCGTAGTTATCAATAAGCGTCTGCATGTAATGCGATGACTGATGACGAAGGAGAGGCACATGTGAATGCATAAATTAATGGAGAAGCAATGGAATATGATATGTTTCCGATGCGCACAAAATCAGATATCCAAAGTTGGAGCTGGCAACCACATCAACACCACCGACCACACATACAGTTACTCATGGAGCTTACTGACCCGAATATATAGGTTTTTTCATCAACCATCCCAAGTGTGTGTGTGTGTACATAATGAAAAATTGAGCAGTCTTCTAATTTATTGTGTACTCCTTGTTTTTTCACTTGCTTTTAGTTCAACGCTGCTTTGAAACTTGAGGAAAGAGCGTGTGAACTTGAAATTTATGGTGAACAGAATGTATAAAGAATCGATGATAAAATCAAATCAAGAGTGTGTGAGTCTAATAAATGACATGCAAATTTCAAAGTACATGGTAATGTTGAGGGAATGGAGTAGAGCAGAGCATGGAGGGAGTATGTACAATTTGGTGTTTTGGATTGAAACGGGGGGACCAGTAACTCATCCTTTCTGGAGCATGTCTTGTGTTATGAAGCAGATAGAGAATGATGGTCACAATGAAGCAGAGCATCCGAATCGGGCGCAAAAGAAATGATTCCTTCCCACTTCAACTCTTTGTACCGCCCCATCTCCTCCTTCTCAATAAATCAAATGGCGTAGCCTCCAATGCCTTCTCCACTTTTGGAATCGCGCAATTCTGTACCCTTTGAAAAGCCTCTCGTGTAAAGGCCTGAACTAAAGAATCTAATGAGGCATCTTTGGCATGCAACAAACGTCAGCACTAAGCCTTCACGGTTACTATCAACTTCTTTGCCACCACAACGATATGGCTAGCTAATAATTTAAACAATATAACTCTGATCCATATAGAAACAGGCAACCGCTCAACCTGTCATTTGGAGTCAATATCGTAGACATAAAGAAAGGCCTGTTATAAGTCTTGGTGCATTACAGCTCAAATTCTGTCTCTCTATTTGGACCATGCTGTCCCTGAAGAGTGAAGAGCATCTTCTCCCAGAATCATCTTGCTACTGGGTTTGGGCCGGACAACTCGGGCTTATCTTTTAGTAAGGATTCATGATGACCCAAATGGCCCATTTTACTCAAAAAAAAAAAAAGAGTCAGAATCTTTATTATTTATAATTCCATTTAGCTAGGTAGGTAGCCTTTGGAGCAGTCGCCCCCTAGAAATTATGACATCCGGATCCCGTCGCTATCCCTGCGCGCGCGCCCACACACGATCCTCAACCTCGAGTGCTGGCAGCTCTTTTTGTTCTTAAGATAAACTTTTGGAAGATTTTTTTTTTTAAAAAAAAAAAAGTAAGGCTGTTATCACATGCTTTTTTCTTGTCTCTATCAGTCAACAGAAGGAGGATTCTGAAATACTGGTCTATTTTGTTGGCGCACGTGGCCGAACTGAGTTTTTTTGTTGGGGTCATAGGGATGAAAGTAGCATTTTGCTGCTAACATAGCAGTAGATCTTGCTAATTATAACTCAAGTTACTCGTCCCCTTAACTTGTTGCAGGAACCGTGATTACAGTACTCACGTTTCTTTCTCCAGCGTAAGGCTCATACTCCTGCTTCCAACTCGCTTTAATTTCTCCATTGGTGCGAGACGGAGTGAAAACCATGCTCTTCAAATCATTGAAATTCATATATCGATATATCATAGCCACCGCCAATGGCTTCGGTGCCGTGGTGGAAACCAGCCTACGTTATTATATTTCTCGTGTAAGCTCCGAGCAAGACGAGAGTAAGCCATCTAGATCTACCAATTATTTGTCTATATATATATATATATATATATCTCAGTCTTCATTCTGTTAATACGAACAACAGATGAAGGATCATAACGACTATATAATGAAAAGAGGAGGTTTTTAATTAGGCAAAAACTGCCATTGTGTTTGGAATTTTGAATGTGGTAATGTTAGCGGCGGCCATCATAGTCACTCAGATGTGGTTGAAGGGAGAAGCTCGGATTGACGCCGCGGGAATAATGGGTGCTGCTTTGAACATTCTCGTGTACAGCTCGCCTCTGGCGGCCATTGTAAGCACCCCACTCCCTTCCATGTTTAAATCTTCATCTCCTTTGCCTTCCTTCTTTAATCTCTTCCAAACACCTTGCATTTCTCTCTTCGACTTCAACGTGAGCCATATTAGCTAGCTGTCACGCAATAGAGGTGAAAGTAACGCATACCGTCTTCTTGATGTTGCTGCAATTCTTTCTTCACTCGAGGGAGAAGCGCCAATAATTAAAAAATGATAAACCAAAGTATAGGATAACGTGGGTGTATAAGCGTGATAGAAAGAGGAACGTGGGGCAAAAGCAAGGTGACGAAGCGCTGATTATTAATGAGGCAAGTTGCAGGTTGATGTAGCGAGTCACAAAATGTGCAGAATTGAAGGGCTTTCATGATTGAATTAGAAGGGGACACGGTATGGGACCATCTTTGGTCCTTTGCTGATGCTATATGATATGAATTAGTATTTGAGATTGAGTGTTAAAAATTGAATGGAAGTGCGGAACGCAGTGGTGAGGAGGAAGAGCGTGGAGTACATGCCATTTTGGTTATCGCTGTCTGTGTTCTTGAGCGGCGGTGTGTGGCCGCTGTACGTCATCCTGGGGGTAAGTTCACTGATTAAGTATTGCTAATTGCCATCAACTTGGATATATCAGAGGCACACTTGATGACGATAATGTTGATCAAATTTTTTTTTATTAAAAAAATAATATTAGCCTGAATTCGTTCACATTGTAAATATGTTCAAACTTTTGTTAATGTCATCTACTGAATTTGTTTTTGGCCTGAACAAATTCTTTGTAAATTTAAATTTTTTCAAACTAAAAATGAGTTCAAATGCAATATTTTAGAAAGTAATTTTTGAAATGTAACATTTGACTAATTTTTTTTTTTTTGACTGTGTGTGGAGTGTGTAAAAAATCCTCCTGCAAATGGCCTGTCCTTTCTTTCTTTCTTTAATGGATTTTTTGAACACACCAGTATTATACAGAACTATATATTTTGTTTAAAATTAGAAAGAAAGGATCCCCTTCTACGTGTTGAGCCTGCAGTTTCCACATGCTTCTCTGTTTCTCTCTCAACCCATGAGAGAGACGATAGCCCTTACTAGAAGCGAAATAGCCTCTACATTCGTCGTATGTGTAAATGCCAGTAAATCATACGGAACGGGGCTCCAGGCTGAAGCCTGTACGTAGGTCGCTATTTATGGTACGTTACAGGTCTATATGTATGGATTGGGTCGAGGCTAAATCTTATGTAAGGACTAAGATGTTCAATTAAAAGGACTCGATTTGTTAGTAAATTGGACGGCTAATGCTAGAGGTCAACCTGCAATGGATGATCGGAACTATAGATGCAGGCAGGATTGAGGAAAGGAAGGGCCCCCAGAAAATCGAGTGTGTGTTGTTCTTATTATTATTATTTGGCCAAAGAAGCATACATGTTCATTAGCTGTAAGAAGTAGAACCGGTGTGATAATGACAGCAGCAACACAGAATCGAAGCACCCAAGAAAAGCATGAAACATAGAAGTAGAACAACAAACTTAAAACAAAGCTAAGGGAGAGATCCTGATGCAACATGGTGGTCCTTGTCTAGGAGATCAGAGCCAGCGACGCCCGTCCGACGATAGAGTCAGGTATCACAGCTTCAATTCAGACATAGCATCAGCCCATAAACAACATCCACTGGGGCCACGCAATCCTATTTTGAACGTGTAGACTTGAGAGATAAAATTAAACATGGAATCACTAGTTGTGCCATCTTGTCCTCTTCCCAATATCCAACGTCTTCGTTCCAATCGTTAGTCTCACTGCCTTCAACTCTTCACTAAATTGTGCCATCAGTCTCAGTTTCCTCGCCCTTCACCTCCATTGACGCCGTCGGAAACCTGCAACCCACTCAGCCGCCAAGGGCAGGGAACGTTCTCTCTATAGTGGACACACTGAGGGCAACCCTCCTGAGAGAACGAGCCTCTCAGCCGCATCATATTCATTAAACCAAAAAAAAAAAAAACAATTAAACTGCAGCCACATTCTATTTTACTTTGGATCCTTGGTAAAGGGGACAAGCCGACTAAAATATTGCCTGCATGGGTGCTTCTAACTTCTTTTTAATTATACAACTCCATCCACCCGTTATATTCCCTTGTTATATATATTTCATGCTTCTTACTTTTTTGTTTACTATACCAATTATTGGCTCTCTATAAACTGATCTGCGTCTTTCGCCGTGGCAAACATAGCTGTTGGATATCACAAAAAAGAAAAAAAGCTGTTGGATTCAATTTAAAAATACGTATGCCGATCGATCAACAGCGGCTTGGCATTATCTCCGGCAACTAATTAATTAAACCAGTTCCCCATCACCACGTCAAATCTTGCCCTGTTTTTATTATATGTGCACACACTTCTTTTGTCCTAGATGCAACATAATTACACATACATACAGATCTTGGATATTACAAATTCCGGAGCAGTTTTTTTTAAAAAGAAGATAATGCTAACCAATATTCCAGATTAAAACAGCAAATGATGCATGAATATGCCTGTCCACGAGCAAAGTACGTTTATATATGTATTTAGTGTTCGTCGAGATAGATTATAGGTATGAACCGTGGCTAACAAAAGCCCCCAAATTTCCTTTTAATGTTCCCCGCTTTCCATCAAGTGCATGTATACAATCGCATTCCATTTACGGCTGCTAACTTTTTTCAGACATATATCAGTTCTCCGCAGACGAAATTTTTCACCTTTTATAGTTAAGATGGTTTCTCAGTATTACTAATAATTAACAATGATGGTGATGATTATGAGGGTAACGATGCCTTACATATATCCAGATTTTCTTTCTCGCCTTCATAAATTATAATCTTCCTATGCGAGCGTGAGACATTCTACCACCAGCGACAATGGTGGCCCAAAAGAATTTGAGTGGACGAAGTTCGCCGTGTGGCAAGGTTCCGGCGAGACGCGACCTGACATCAAATTCCACCCTTCAGATAATGGGTCGGTGAAAAACCGCGCAGAGAACCAAAATTGTGGATGTAAGGGGCTGTGACTGGCGAAGGAGTTGAACTTTTACGCAATTAATGACTTGCTGTCATCGTTTAGCACGTTGGACACTTAATAATGCAAGATTTGTTATTTCCCATCATCACTAAAGCTTACGGTGAAGTTATTATCGTCTCATCATTATCACCTCACAGTGAGCACATAAAAGCCGAAACACCGTGGGTGGTGATCATCATCATCATCTGCTCGCATTTGTCTTTTGTCTCTTGATTTTTTGCTAGAATTTCAACCCCCGGCATCCCCATGAATGTATTGTCATGAAAAAGACATCACATACTCATTGATTGTTTAATTTCCTCTATCTACGCTTTATGACACAGTAATTGAAGTGAGGCCATCCATTCACTTACCCAGCGCTGTTTAATCAGATCATTAATAAATATAGGCGAGGAGGGATAGGCCTGTTATAGGGTTGGAAAGTATATTTACGCAAATAAAAAAAAAAACTCTTCTTCGATGCATTTCTTGTAAATCGTAAGTGATATTAAAAAAAGCAGTATGTATTGATATGCCATGGGCCTGTTTCAAGGTTGGAAAGTACACTTACATAAGTTTAAAAAAAAAAAAACTCTTCTAAAATCTTTTTTTTATAAATCATAAATCATATTAAAAAAAAATTTGTGTCGTAAAGGAGGGTTGGAAAACTAAAGAGGAAAACTCTTTTTGTATACTATTCTCATACATAATAAACCGATATCGAAAAAGTAGTTTGTATTTCTAATTAGAAGGCATCGTGACGCAGCGTTTTTGTAGATTCTTCTGGTTGCGCAAGGCTCACCAGTCACCCCTGCCCTGCCACACTGCTCGGTCTCTGTAATTATTATAGTAATATTATTTACTTCGGGGCCTGTTGCTTCTCTTCAGTCTTCCCCTCCCTTGTCTCTTTCACTCTTTTTAATACACCCTTCGCCTTCACCTCTCTCCTCCACGTGCTCTACTCCTGCCATCTCTTTCTCACTCACTTGCTCCAATTCCAACGTCATTTCTCTCCCTCCCTCTCCATCTTTCTCTGTTTGTTCCCCTCACTATTACCGCAAAGGCGTTCGAGGAGGGTGGGCGGAGAAAAGTGGAAACATCTGTTGTCGTCAACCAATTTAGCCGCTTTGACATAAAAATCAAACATTTTTGGAAGAATGATCCGCATGGAAGGAATCAAGGGAGGTGGTGGAGCAAGAGTCGGCGCCGGTGAGGACGACATGGGCGATGGAATGCGATGCAGCGACCATCCTTACAGAAACAACCCTGGTGGGATCTGTGCCTTTTGCCTTCAGGAGAAGCTTGGCAAGCTTGTTTCCTCCTCTTTCCCACTCCCCATTCGTCCATATTCCCCATCATCTTCCTCCCCTTCTTTCCGATCCGATATGCCTCCTTCTGCATCTGCCACTTCAGCCGCTCCTTCCAATTCTTCCCTCTCCTTCTCTGCTCGTACAGTGTCTGCTGTCAAAACTGGCACTGCTGATTCTCAATACCACCAGTACTGTGTCCGACGGGCCCGCCTTCCTTTTCTTTTAGCCAAGAAGAAGAAGAAAGCCTCCTCTAACTCGTCCTACTCGTCGTCGGCCGCGCCGCCTTCCGCCTCTGACGTCATATTCAAACGAAGTAAGTCCTCTGCTACGCCCAGGACGGGGAAGTTCTTGAATGATGCGGAGGATGCTGATGTAGTAATCGAAAATTTCAGCCCCAGAAAAAGAAATGGGTTTTGGTCCTTTCTTTATCTTCCTTCTAAACCCTCTGCTTCCGCAAACAAAACGTATGCCAAGAGCTTCAGAGATAATCGTAACAGCCCGCGCATTTCGACAATCACACCGGCGGTTGCAGGGTCGAGTTCTGGGAAGCAGACAGACAAGTTCTTGAATTCCAGTTTAGGAAGGAAGATTGACATTGGCAGGGAAGAGGATGACAGTCCCAGTAGCCAAATCACAGCCTCTGCTTCATCCTTTGAGCGCAAGGTCTCGAGATCCAGATCTGTTGGGTGTGGCAGCAGAAGCTTCTCTGGTGACTTTTTCGAGAGAATCTCTACCGGGTTTGGAGATTGCACACTCCGGAGGGTGGAATCCCAACGCGAAGGTAAGTGTACGGCCGTGGTTGCCTCCTCCGTCGTCAACCACCACCACCACCACCACCACCACCACCATCAATGCATGAAGGAAAGAGTGAAGTGTGCCGGCATATTCGGCGGGCTCATGATGACTTCGTCTTCTTCTTCGTCGTCGTCTTCGTCGTACTGGGTTTCATCCTCTGCGGATGATCACGTGAACGGGAAATCAGCGGCTGTGGCCATCTCCCACGGGCGAGCAAAGAGTTGGGGCTGGGCATTTGCGAGTCCCATGAGAGCTTTCAGTGCCAAAACCAAGAGGGATATAATCAGAGATGCTTCTGATCACAAGAATGCCACGACGCAAAAACCAAATTTGTCCGATATTCCTTCACTGCTTGCCATCGGCGTTTGAAACGCGGGGGAGACCATACACGAAATGGGAACAACACACAATACAGGAAAATGGAGGGATCTTATTTAAATAATACTAATTACTCTGCTTTCTTTTTTTTTAACTCTTTGTGCTTATCTTGTCCATGAGTTGTTGAGTTTCTTTGAAATGTAATATTCACTAGATGGTGGCATCTTATTGTTGATATTCATGTTATGGAAGCCTCGCATGGCGCTGTATGGAATGGGAGGGTTTAGATTTGGAGAAAGGAAAATAGAGAAGAAAAGAAAACGCACAATACATTCGATTCGATAGTTTCATGTGTTGCAGTTCTGGTTCTCCTTTCCTGTGACCCTGGTTGTATTAGCAGGGACAAGTCTGAGTCACCTCGCTGATGTGTGGCCAGATTTGCTCCGCACCGTTGATCGAATCGTTTGTGTGTCGTCATGACACGTGTCTCCAGGACTCAGCGCGAGGATACGCTGCTGGCACTGAATCAAGTTGTCCGTATGATCAATTTCTAGGGTGTTGTGTTGTGGAACTCATGAGTGCAGTCAAAGTTGAATGGGAGTACTAGTAGAGATCACATGCATACACATGCTGTGGGAGGGAAGAGAAGATGGAGGGATTCAACTGGGAAGGTTTATGGAAGGGTTAGGCGTTTTGATATGGAAAACAGCGGGATTGGGGAGAGTCAAAGAGAACATGGTTGGAGGGAAGGTGGTCCCCTGGATGGCATTTAATGATAAGATCTTGCAGTGTATTACATTTATATCAAGAACCTCATAGGATCCACCTACTCACACCCCTCATTTTTTTCGACACTTTTTCCTTTGACCAATCCTTCTGCTCTGTTTCGTATAGAAATCTAGCTGTTCGTTGTCGTTTTGTTAAACACATGCACCCCAGCTCTGCGTTATTGTGAATTCCTCTCTCTTTTTTCCCTCGGTGCTTCAATATGTCAACCAACCATTGTCATTGTTCAGGAAAAATCCATAGTGAATCTACTGCTTTTTTTGGCCAGAGGAAAACTTTTTTCTATAATGGCAGAAGAAAGGAATGGACGATAAGCGCTCTTCACTGTGAAGCACCTACCTCTATTTCAAAATAACACTCTGAAGCTTTGCTAATCCTTTTCTTTTCTCTCTCATGCTTCTGTGTTAGCGATTAATTATGTGGATGTGATAGGGGAGGAGAAATGAAGGTGAAAGCAAAAGAAGAATGATGCAGGGAGAGACGAGGACTTAGGAGTGAGAGAGGGAAGCTGCATCTCAAGACATGACAATTAATGGTACCTGGTGCTCCTTTTCAACAGCTTTCCATGACAAATGTCAGCATTAGGAATATAGATTGTTTGAATCTACTTTTTCAATTTTTTTAATGTGACTTGTGATTTATAAATTAAATATATTAAATAATTTTTTTTAATCCTTTATATTAAATAAATTTTATCTTAAACTAAAGTAAATGAAATTATAAAAAACTCATATATCTATGTATTTTACCATCCATATTTTATTCCAGAGTTCTACTAGTAATTGCATTTAGAAACTCACCTTCCAACCCATGAACACGGCAAGTCGGTAATATAGATTGGGCCTGTTGAGTTGATTAAAAAGTGGTTCGATGAAATTTGTGTTTTTTTTTAATCCAAACCCCAGTTGGCTAACCAACCAACTAGGTTTTTTTTTAAAAAAAAAATTGAAATTGATAAATAAAATAACACAGAGACAATTTATGATTATAATATAAATCTAATCAATATTGGATCATTGTTAATAATTTAATTTGTGATTTATATTTAGTTTGAATTCAATCTCATAAAATATATTATATATATTTAAGTTGTATTGTTTAAAATTTGAATTAGATGTTTTTATATAAGTTGAATGTTTTTTACAAATTAAATTCGTGAAAAAATATTTCATTTTAAGTATTAAAAAAATAAAAAAGTATTTTAAGTTCAAGTTAAAAAGAATATTATATGTAAGAAAAATATAAAAAAAAAAATCCGTCAACCCACATAGCGGGTTGGGTTGACTAAAAACTACCCCGTTAGAATATAGATCTTTTTAGTTAAACCAGTGGTTAGACCAACTAGGAGTAAATCAACCCATAAATGGTGGGCTGGTTCGTAGCACTACTAAGTTTTTTCATACTTTTACATCTAAATGTCGAGTTTTCAATTTAACTAAACATTTATTAACAAGTGAATGATGATGTAACTTTTTCTTTTCTGGGCATAAATGAATATTTTGTGTATGCATAAGGTTTGGGCCTCCTCCCCTCAAGTCTTTCCATTACCGTCTTTCATTATTTTGTTGATCATTAGTGGTAGAAACAATTTTTTTGATGTAAATAACGATTTAATATGTGAGTATGTGAAGGACTTCTATATCAATTGCATATACCTACTTTTACATCGTTAAAGGCAAACACTAGCTACTACGATGAATGCTCTATCAACTTCATCTAGCTTCAATTCACTCCTTTTAACCTTAGGGATTGACTCCAAAAGGGAGGCGTTCTTTTATCATGACTTGGCCATTTAGGATTATTGCTCAAAATAAATAGAATACGCTTTTTATATTGACGTTGATATTAATGATTACCAAAGTCAAGTGGACAAAAACGAAAAGCGTTTGAGAATTCGAGATGGTGGGCCAGTGGGCTTTGTCTGCCCATGTTGAGGCAGATGAAGACTTTTTTACTGGCCCATCGTCCTGGTATCTTAGATAGCTGGGCCAAAACCAGAGAAATTTGGATTGTTGAAACATTCAAAATAATTACTTCTCCGTTCATTTTTTTTTTATAAATTTTTATAAGAAATTAGTTCACGAACTAAAATTTGAATCGTGTAGGTTAGAATGCTTTGAGGACTTCCTCCCTTGTATTATAAAAAAAAAATTGAATCGTGTAGAGGATGTGCAAAATCTTCTCTCCGTTAGCTTTCCGTTTCCATTCAATTAGTCATTTTAATATTAATACTCTAACTCTTCCTCCACCACAAAGTCTTCTTTATTCTAATATTGTTTTTATTCTCCCTCGTTCACAATCCTCAGTATTATAATAACTTCCTTATTCTCTCTGGGTCCCTCTCTCCCCATAATTAAGGATATTTCTGAGAAAATGTTTCGGGCAACTTTTTGATTGGCGCAAGCAATGCTTTCTTAAAGAATGGGCCAAGGGAGTAATGTATATATTATTCAAAGCCAGAAAAGATCTTGTAAATTTACCACCTCGAGAAAAAAGATGCCCCAAGAATGTGAAACGTTAAAGTATATTGAATGATGCCAGATGGCAAGAATGAACACTTAGTGCCATATTCTAGAAGAACCTGTCAATTTTCGTAAAGAATGCTTTGAGAATGAAAGTTTGATGACGGATGGCACGAATAATTTAGTTGTCTTGATAACAAAAGAGGACACCAGTACTAACGCTGCTCCGAAAGTATAATCCTTCGAAACTCAAGGGAGAGTCCGATCTTGTCGGAGTTTTAATACAGGAACGACATGTGTATAATGAAACACAGGCACGTACGGAAATTAAATTTGAATCCTACAAAGACCGAGACATGAAAAGAAAACTGTGATCGTTGAGAATACAAATATTATTAGTAAGGAAAGCAACTCCATAACTCCTATGTGGAAAAGTTGTTCTATTGGTCGCGCATTAGTATAAACTAAAAACAGTGATAGAAATGCAAACCGAGAAGCAAGAACCATATAATATGAAAAAGAGCGATCACTCCCAGTCAGGTGGAGCGGGTGGATGATCTGACCCTGCGGTTCAAAAGCATGAGCCTGAGCTCGGCCGGGTCGACCTCAGGGGAGTGATTGATGGGCCTGTAGTAACCAGTGACGGGATCCGGAACCCAAGCAGATGATGCCTCCGTGGAACCCTGTTTGGTGGCCGTCGCCGATGAGTCTTCCAGCTTCCCCACTCGACTGCTTCCGCCGCCGCTCAGGGGGACGTGCGACGCGGATACGGAAGCCGCATAGCCTCGCCGTTGAAGAGCCGGACAAATTGCATCAGAAACAAGTGACACTACACGCTTCAATTGAGAGAGAGGGCGAGCCATCGCGTTGGCGATGGGGGAAGTGATCGTCTCCACCACCCTTGCCTCTCGCCTCCTCCTCCTCTCTGCGTGGGCACTGAGTAGGGTTTACGTGTTGACGCGCTTTTTTATAGACCATGAGAGGCGGCGGACGCGTTCCCACTTTTTAACCGGGGACCCACTTACCTTTCTTCGGTTTTTTGGGCCAACCCGACTTTTCTTGGTTAACAAACATCTCTTTTGTTAAAATATGCACAAATATAATATTTTGAGTTTACATTAAATTTAAATTTAAAAATTATACTTTTAATTTTTTTATTATAATACTATTAATTTTATTTAATGAAAAATTCTAGTTGATCGAATGTAAAAAGTGATTTTACAATTAAAAATTAATAAAATGTGGTTAAATTTTAAGTATTTAATATAATCATTTTTATATTTTAAAATTTAACTATATTTTGTGATTATTTAACTGTACAGACAAATGACATCTAGCAGAATATGAAAGTAAACAAAAGTTTAAAAAATGTAATTTGTTTACTTTCATATTCTGATCATATGAACATTGTATAATGACTGCATGGTGGATATAACTTTCATTTGGATTAATTAATATACAAATATATATATAAGCATCTAAATAATGTATCATGTTCATGGCAAAAAAAAATACTCCGGACAATATATGGACAAATATGTCTAGCCATAATACATCAGTGATTAGTAAATAAATTATAGATACTTAATTATTGTTGGCATGTTAAAATCCAAAATCAAATAATAGGTTAAGGAGATTGTATATGTGTAGGAGTTGCTAGGCCGCAACGTGGCCTCTCACCTCAAAATTAGAGACTGTCTCGTCGTTGCTACCTCACATCTTTGGTACTCCAATAGCGCATGAGAGCGACAACGGCACCTAAATGAAGGCGCTTCTTTCTGGGGTTCATGGTATTTAACCCAAAATAAGAAACAGGGAGAGGGGTGTTTTGGAAGATAGGGCAGGGGCGATATGTGGAATTTGGCGGGCCTGGGTTCATGATGAAGCACTAAAAGGATGCTCACTTCCATCCCAATCATCCTCATTTTCTTTTCCCAGGGGCCTCGCTTCCTCTTTTCTTTCCCCCACAAACTTGTCCCTTCAATATACTGATGAGACCTCGTTCCATGTGATTGATCGTCACATTAACAACGCCAACAACCATACAAGAGCACATATAACCATCCGCTTTTAAATTTCAATCCAAATGCTGATCCAGGCAGCAGCCAACACGGTGATCCAGCTTACTCTCTTATCATCCCTGCATTTAGCGATGGTATTGGATTTTGCATTTATACCTCCTGTACAGAGAATATGCTTCCCTTAATTTAGTACTCCATTCCATTCCATTAAAATTGATTCCATTTCCACTCTCTCATTTTTAAATACACTCTCATGTATCTCCACCCAAAATCAGTGGAGGCGCAAGTAAAAACTAAAAACCAGACCACTGTGTCAGGACAAAACCCTCCAATACATATAAGAAGCAGGAGTGAAGAGGATGGGCTGGTCAACCATTTTGAGGTGTGGATCAGCCCAAACCGTGGCAGACAGGGTTTGGGGCAGTTTCAGTCCACTTTCCTCTTTCCACAACTTCATGCCAAATTCAGATTGAAACCTCCTTCCTTCCTCCCACTCCCCCCCCCCACCCACCCACGCAAAAAAACAAAAAAAACATATTATTTATGTTCACATCCCCAGGCACCTGCGCAGCAACTTCATCTTCTCCCTATTTTTAACTCCCATTCTCAGGTTGGGGCTCTCCGTGAGATCCAAGCACTAGCTCAACGGAGGCACCTATTTCAACGCCACACATCTCCATCGGAAGCCTCCGCCCCCGATATGATCGAAGAAAGACAGGGTGGTGCGCCCCATGGCATCCTTCTGGCACTCGTGGTGGCCATTGTTGTCATTCTCCCTTTCCTCCTCGGCGATCAGGGCGAGGCCATCACCGAAGCCATCTCCGAGCTCCTCAGCCCCCTCGGCCTCCTCCTCCTCCCCATTATCCTCCTCCTCACCATTCAGTTCCTCTCCTCCGATCGCGGCTCTTTCGTCTCCTCCCTTTTCTCCACCGGAGAACCCGATTCCATCCACCGGGTCAGCGGATCACCCGTCGGCGTCGCCCTCTTCCTCCTCCTCATTCTCTTCCTTCTGTACAACCGCGTTTCCATCTTCGGCGGCGGCGATGATTCCGGCGACTGAAGGTCACACACGGATCTGTGTTACCGGGTCCCACGGAGCCTGAACTCCGTACTTTCCTTGATTATTATTATTTATTATTTTTTTTGAAGTTACGCGGCATTGTACTGTTGTATGTAGGCACATTTTTTTTGTTGGCATGTATGAATCACTTCATTTTGTAATGTACGAGCATGCTAATGGTGAGGTCAACCGTGGAAAAACGAAAAAGAAACGTAGTTACGACTTACGAAGCTATTGCGGTAATTACACTTAGAGAATCATGAACCGCGTTGCTTTTTATTTTGAAGACAGCCTGCTTGTATTAGCTTGACATAATTATGGGAAATAAGTGTTTATTTCAGTAAATAGGGTCATCGTTAAATCTCTCAACTGAAAAGGAGATTGACTGGCTTAACACGATAACAAATAAAATAAGCGAAATCAAACAATGGCTAACTTTGCAAGAATGATAGCGTAGAGGGTAGCGTGGTAGAGGCAGAGAAGGGTGGCGACTGCCGACCATAATGGTCAGCGGGTTTGGTGGGACTTACCCCACACACACACACACACACTTTTTTAACGTTTGCCGACAAATGTGTTATATAGATACACACACACGTGAAAAAGCAGACAGTAAAAGTTGGCCCAAAAAATACAGACGGTGAAAACTTGAAAGAGATTCAGGGGGGGGGGGGGGGGGGGAGATGAAGGGCGTCGTCACATGGGGCAAGCGACGCTGCTTAGATCCACAGACCACGCTGCTTCCTCCGTCATCCACCTCTCCCTTTCTCTCTCTAGCTTCATTCGCATTTGTTAATATAAACAAAATATTATTCATTTTGATTTCTTTAAAATGAAAATTAAAAATCAAGCTTCGTAAATTGCCAGTTCTGAATTGTTAAGTTGGCTCTGTTTCTTGTGCCTCTCATGCTCAGGGCAACGAACCAGTTTGGATCCTCTCCACTTGCTTAATATGTACCGTACCAGCTGATTTTCTTTTCCAATCAATTCAAAATGGAGCGGAAACAGAAGGCAACATGATCATCAACTTTGGCCATGGACCATGGTCCAGTCTGATCACGTCATGGTGTCGCGATACGCTCCGTTCCTTATCAGATAGAGCTTCAAAACTATGCCGGTGAGTCTGTATATGTTAATCAAGTGGAGTTGGCATGTCCCCTGAGAAGCATGCAGCGAAAGTGAACGATGGAAAAAGCTGTTCTTGAGCCCCTGCACCGTCTTCTAATCAAGCCCAGTTTCTGATCTCAACAAGATTTACAACAATCTTCTCAACTCGGTCGTGCGCCAGGTTTTAATGTACTGTTCTCATGCTCGTCTTTGACCTTGCTTTGTCCATGAGTCCTGGTCAGAGTCCCCGGTGGTCGACTTGTACTTGATTTTGGCATCGTGGCTTCTGCTGCCTTATATTTTCTCGACGAGTCCTGCATGAGCTCTTTCTGTTGCTGCCTGCCGTCTATTCATATGTCATCATATTCCCGTATAAAATAATTCTCTCTTTTTTATTATTGCTCAAGTTTTCAACATAAAATAAACGATGTCATCATCATATTTTATCTCTGCGATGTCATTTTATATTTTGTACGATTTTTTTAAAAATGCACATTCTATTTAATCTACAAAATGACCTACCAGCTTCCTTAATTTGTTAATTAGCCAGTAACGGTAATATGGGGTCAACCCTCCAAATAATGATGGATTCGGACTCACATTTTGCCATCCCTTTTGGGGGGTGGGGTTGGCTCTCGTCAACTTGTCTAACTCTTCTTTTTTTAAAAGAAATTAAAATAATATAATATATGTTTTTTTTAATATATTTTTTCATTTCCATATTTTTTTAAAAAGAAAAAATAACATTAAATTTTATTTGTTAGGATAAACAACACCTAATACATTTAAAATTAGTATAAATATTTTATTTTTTTTCATGTTAACTATCTATAATACTATTTAAGGCTATAATAAAACATTAATACTTATAAATTTTTAAATTATAAGAAAATGCAGTGAGATAATATTATTTTTTAATCAAAATAAAATAATATTGTATAGTCAAAAAAGTTTTAATTTAATTTAATTTATTTTTTGATGGGTTGGCGGATTTAAGCTGGCAAAATATCAGCTCGTTGGGGGGTGGTGAGCTCCCGCCCAACTATCAGCCTGCAATTCATGAGCTAACCCGTTTTTTCCATTACCAACCCTAGCCCATCTATTTTGCACCCACAAAATCCATATGTTATACCCTTTTGTCCAATATAGCTTACATTTATGGTCGGATTGATTTATGAAGTTTATTGAAATGCAATGTAATATAATATATGGAAATGTAACGTAAGGGAATGATGATTACAAATCTTTTGTTTTGTACGTTATCAATAGATCTTGAAATGAAATTTATATTTAATCTATAAAAGATAAAAAATTGTGAAATAGACTAACTCCACCAAAACTAAAAATGAAGGGTATAAAGTATAAACGTCTCGATGTTGATTTATAAAAGATATAAGTGCTTACATGTTAACTTATACAAATTATAGTGTGGATCATATAGCTAAAACTTAGCTAGGTAATGGATTGTTAAGGGTCAGACACACTTCTAAACTCAAAAAACACTTAGAGAGGTACTCAAAAATCATTTATCAATAAGGTCTTCATATTAATAGCGGGATTTAAATTCATAACCTTATGAGCTGTAAACCAATTTCTTATCAATTGAATCAACATTTATTAGTAAATTATACAGTAGTTTATTTTATTAAATCATAAGTATATTTCGATTGAATGTAATTATATTCAAGACGTAGTCAAACACTAATATCAATGCCTCTCCTAAAGAAATTTGAACAACGACAGGAGGAATTACATGGTAGTCGAATACCCAAGTTTCAACTTTTCCTCTTCTGTGGAAAAATCTTTTTCCTGCTGTTTCCCAGTCACCCGTCGACCTGAGGAAAATCCTTGGTTCAGTAGCTCAGCTCATAAAAAAGCCAGGCCCAAAAATAAAATCTGCGATCCAGTACAAAATTTGCAGGACGAGGGGCATTCGGAAAAAAGCAAGACCCATAAACGTAATTTTATTGTTTAGCATCTCCCCTTCCCCCTCGGCCAAACCCTCGCCTATAAGTTCTCTCGGTCTATCCCTTCTCAAACCCTTCTAGCTCCCTCGTCGCTCCTTGTTCCTCAGTTTCTCTTTCTCCTCCTTTCAAACGGTTCGGAGCTAACCGAGAGTAACTCAACGAAGATGCTGGTTTACCAGGACCTCCTCACAGGTACTCCTTTTGCATAAGGTTCTTTCAGATTCTGCAAATTTTCTTCGTCCTGGGGTTTTCTTTGTTTGATCTCGTGATTAATTTCTCTCTCTTTTGTGTATGCTTTCAATTGTTCGCCTTTCTATCACTAGATTCTATATGTGACTATCGTTTAATATTTGCACGAGCTTGCTTGTATTTTTTGAGTTGTAGGTTTTTGTTTTTATCATGTAAGATGCTGTTTTTCTGCTAACATTGGGATTTATTCGGCACGCCGAACAAAGCATGATCGTCTCCATGTATTGAACTTTTGTTGATATTCGACCTTTGTCATTTTTTATTGCTGTCGTTATACATGTTTTGCGGTGATCTGATCCTTAGATTATGCTCTGGTTAATTATAAAGTATATCAATGTCAATATAATTTTTTTGCACAGCGAAATTTTGAATTTTATATGCTGTAGCTTGTGGAAACGTTTGATACTAGTGCAATTTCGGATATCATTGTTAATGTAAATGTACATTCTAATCCGCCCGTTTGCCAGCTCGCATGTTACGATGGTGATTCAATACTTGGTGCATGAGCTCACATGTACTATCATCTTTGTTGGCAATTAGGTGGAACGTATTTTGTTCTTCCATCCCTCCCTCCCTCTCCCGATAAATTTTCTTATCATACGTCTTGATACATTGTTATCAGCCATTTGTTGACTATTCAATGGTTGGTTTGCTTGTAAACACAACCATAGTAATTATAATTCCTCTGCGCAGGTGATGAGCTTCTCTCGGATTCCTTCACATACAAAGAAATTGAGAATGGAATGTTGTGGGAAGTTGATGGGAAGGTCAGTTGAATTTTGGTCCCTTTTTGTTGTTTATATGCCTATGTGTAAAAGATATATTATGTGATTTTTCATTGTGCTCAAGAAACAAGATTGCTTCCGTCTGGCTTGTTTATTGGATGTTAAACACTGTCGTTTTTGGCTTACAGTGGGTTGTTAAAGGAGCAGTTGATGTTGACATTGGCGCGAACCCTTCAGCTGAAGGTGGAGAAGATGAGGGTGTTGATGACCAAGCTGTTAAGGTTGTTGATATTGTTGATACATTCAGACTTCAGGTTTGGACTGCTAAACTTTCCTTCTTAAACTTTCTAGTCTTGGGTGACTTGTTTGGCGTTGTTCAGAGGATAAGCATTTCGTTAATTAATTATTTCAGGAGCAACCTGCTTTTGACAAGAAGCAATTCCTCGTCTTCATGAAGAGGTACATCAAGTTGTTGACACCAAAACTCGAAGCCGAGAAGCAAGAGCTGTTTAAAAAACATATCGAGGGAGCAACCAAATTCCTGCTCTCCAAGCTCAGTGATCTTCAGTTGTAAGTGCTTGGGTATCTGTCCGCAGCTTTTGGTGAACCAATCCTGGTTTAGTACTGATGTTGAGTTCTGTTTGCAGCTTTGTTGGGGAGAGCATGCATGATGATGGTAGCTTGGTCTTTGCCTACTACAAGGATGGTGCTACTGACCCAACATTTCTTTACTTTGCTTATGCCTTGAAGGAGGTGAAGTGCTAAGCGTCATGCCATCTATAAAGCTGGAAGTTCTAGCCATAGTTCGAGCCTTATCTTTTTCTCTTCTTGTGGTTTTGCTTTCACATTCTGCATTAAGTGATTTGAGACTCTGGGCTTTGATGTTGTGGTATTATTATGATTGAACTATCCGACAGTTATATACGCTAGGCAGTTTTTGATTATTGATAGGCATCCCTCGAATGATTAATAATATTATTGTCTTGGTTTCTTCCTGTTTAATTTTTTTTTTTTGGCATTGTAATGACTAAAATTCATCCTTATGCTCTATTCGATCGACTTTATTGGGAGGTATGCTTTTTAGGGCGGGAGATTGATTATATTCCGGTTAGGCATCACATTAGCATCAGACTCTTCCCAAATTATCTGGCTGAGATCTGTGAAAACCACTATATGGGATCTTTGCTGATCGCTGGTTTTTATTTGGGCGATGTGTATTGGGTTATGCGGAATCTTTATAACCGATGTCATGGTTTGACATCACCGTTAATTGGTTTATACCATATTCAATCAAATTTTCTCACGTCGATCATTGTTAATTGGTTCAAGTCTTCAAGAACTCATGCCAGGGATGGTTAATTGGCTTTGTCACATGCCTATAAATCCTATTCTGTTGCACGGATGTCCCCGATATGATGCATGCTATTATTGGAGAGGCTAATTTGATGTGGAATTGACCCAAGAACACTTCTCGATTCTGAAAAAACCAGGGGCTAGTATAGGTGGCCTGAACTCGGAAGCAAATCTTGTTTGTTATCAACATGTTCGTCTCTATGGAACTGTGCTTGTATGAATTAAAGGTGGGATTACGTTTTACTTTTTAGCGCCTTATAGGTTAGAAAGGGGATCAGTGATTCTCAGTTCTGAATTCCAAGCAAGCTGTTCATGGACTTGAATTGAGTTAGGTTAGAAACCAGACTACAATATTGAGAAGCAGGAGCCATCTCAACCTCACAAGGTAAGCCGCTTTTGGTTGGGTTCCAAAAGAATTTGGATCCATGTCCTAATGCAACTCTTGCAGATGTCCCCTTTTTTTTTTTTGGAGTTACGAAGGCAAGTTAAGTTTGAAAGAGAAAACTTTTAATTTGATTGGAGGCCAATGCCCCTCATAAAAGATTAATCAAACAAAAGATGACTCGTGTAGATTGGTGAAGCGTTTACCAAAAGGCGAGTCTGGAAAATATCTGGAGTAGTTCATTTAGCTAGAGCGTCTACACACATCAAGGTTTTTCTGAGTGCATGGTATAGCTCAACGTTTCAGCTTCCATATAGAAGATGTCGGGTTGCTTCAACTTTTTGGTGTAATTGGTGAGCAAGTCCTCAATCCCTAAGTAAGATATTGACTGCTTCTAAGGATGTTTGTGAGTTGCATGGAACGACACACTTCCAATTCTGTTTGGATTGTCAAAATCTCCGTAGCTGTGATAGTAACGTGTCCAAGTGTATGGGAATTCAGGTGTCCCTTAACCACAACTAGAATGACCTGCAGAGATACTTTTCTACAACTTAGCTCGGGAATTCAGGTGGGCCATTAAACACTAGGGCAATGCAGCAAAAGAACTGTGGAATTAGATGTTGCCTGCATGTGTCTTCATGACCACCAATCTCGATAACTTGTGAATAACTCTAGTGCTGAATCCCAATTTGCGGAAGGCCTACCCAATCTCATAAATTTCCACCAACATCATCTGCCTTCTCTATATGTACCATTCACGGCCCAACTAAACAGACCAAGTCTTGTCTGCACCTCCCATAAATAAATGCGCTGATTACCAAGCGCTTAATCATAATTCAGAAATCATGATCGATGACCATCCACCCTCTAGAAATCTGCTTCATTTTGCTGTCTCCTTCCAAGCTTTAACCATGGTCTTCTATTATTTTCAAAAAAATTACACTATTGCAGGTACTAGCTGCAAAACGACCTCACTGAATTACTTAAGGCATGGGCTCAAAAGGGAAAGAAGATAGAATATGTTTAGGCTAATTGCATTGCAAATAGCCAACTCAACTGTAAAATATCTGAGTTATTTAACTTTGTGGAGTCACTGTATTTATTTATGTCCATATTCAACATTTGCTTTCAGAGTGTATTTCATAACACAACCTTTGCAACTCAATTTTTATATATGACAATTGAGACCATGTGTTGCTTTTCAACTCGGCTTCTTCCCAACCATCACTCAGCACAATCAGCGCACAGAACTCATCGTGACTATAATTTCTTGTCCATAAAATTATAATCGTGAATAGTTATTTTCAATTTTAGGGAAAAATAAAAGAAAGAAAAGGCTGGGTTGGTATATATCCCTTGTTTTGAAATGTTGGTGGGTAGATAATCAGATATTGATAATTTAATCAAATTACATACATTTGCTGTTCAATATATAATTCATTTCAATTCCCTTGAGCGATCGCCGTAGCTGAGGACGAGAGAGATACGATCTTTGGTATGGAAGGTTAGATCAAATTATAGTCGAATAGTTTGGTTCCAATGACATCGCTTATGCTAGTTCAATTAATCATTACAAGATTACGAGAACCACTGCCATCTTAACCCCTAAAGCTTGCTGTGAACACTAAATGACGCTACACAAGCTACCGCTTGCACAAGGACTTTGAGATTTTAACCCACGAAAAACTCCCCATGGCATGTGAAGTAATAAATAAAGGATCAAATCAAGGCCACCAAAAAGGGAGGGGGGAATGCAGAATTAACTCTTAACACGAAAAATTAACAATGACTAGTATATGTCGCATTTCAAAGTTTTCTTTGGG
Organism: Vachellia collinsii; assembly: GCA_006871305.1. Taxonomy (NCBI): domain Eukaryota; kingdom Viridiplantae; phylum Streptophyta; class Magnoliopsida; order Fabales; family Fabaceae; genus Vachellia; species Vachellia collinsii. Next base: position 27,490 of record QFDD01120236.1, read on the forward strand.
CGCTCTCTTTGATGGATGTTTTGTTGCATTTGAGTTCCTTGTTTTAAGAAAGGGAACGAAGGGACCAAGACGGTAAGATGAATGCCATGTAATAGTGGGTGTCTTCTGTCTTGGCTGAACCATACGTTTAACCTGTATTAGTGTGGTTAACATATGGATTCAATAAAAAAAGTTGAGTAAGGGGATGAAGCTAGGGATAAAGGCATGTGAAACGGAAGGAAAAGAAGAGAGAGGAGGGGGGGGGGTCTACAGGAGCCATGTTATGAATTCAATTCAATTGTGCGGTGTGGAATTGAGGATGAGCGTTTTGGAAAGGATGGGGGAGCTAATTCTGGTGCATAAATTAATAAAAGGATCAAGCTTTAATCAGAGATTAGGGGGTTTGCATTAGTTGGATCTCAAATGGTCTCATGCTTTAAGCAAAAGCAATCACTTTTGTTCCAACAGAAGTGTACCGCAAGGTATGAGTATGACAACAAGTTAGGCACTCTTTCAAAATAAAGAAATCATCAGTACCCATCCTCTGAAATCCACCTCCTTTATTCTCCCTCCATGCCCCCACCATGATCACAACAAAACACCCTCTTTTTCCCTTATATACAGAGACGACACATATTCTTCAATTCATTTGGAGGGAGGAAAAAGGGAATTCCCACGTTCGGTGATTTAAACACACATGCTTTATCCAATCATGGCATTTCAAAGGGTATTTTACATTATTTACTTTCCTCATTGACCTCCAGCAGATAGAAGCAAGATAGACAGTGGGTGGGAATATAATATTACAGAAAGGTTATCTCACGGGAACACTAAAGCATAACGTTATTGTAAGCAATGCATCGGTGTCATCATCACATGTTCATTATAGTATAATGTGTATACGCTTCAGATTTAGGACATTTGGACATCTTGCCTCATGTGGCATTCATTGATCATGAAATATGTGGCAGTGAAAAGGGGTATGAAATTTATGAAGCATCTTAATAAACTACTCAATTCGGCACCCTTCAATTCCCAACAGATTCTTTTTCTGGAAAGCAAGTTATAATATCGCCTCTCCACCACTGGATTCATGATTGCAGTGTGTGTATTTTAGCCCCTCTTATTAGATAGCCTAAAAGATAGTTATAAACTCTGGAATGGTGAATTTATAAAAAGGATTGTGGTATGGTAACCTTTTGCAATTTGGAGAGAGATGAAGAGCAAGCAAGCACATGATAACAGGAAAAGGAGTCCACGTCGGCAAGAATGAGGAGTTTGGAAGATACCCTCAACCTCAGGGATGTGTACAGCCTCAATTGCCGTCCTCCAGAAGCCTGCCTCACGGTCCCACTCTGTACCACCAATATTTCCTCCTCCTACTTTACTAATTTATTATTATTAAATATCTAATAAACCGTTATACACTCGAACGGCCTTGGATTAGCCCTCAAATTACATTGATGTGCCATTCCCACGAAATTAAGCATCTCTTGCCAAATTTAATTATTCATGCCGATCAAACCCCAGGAGGTTTTCATGCAATTTATGTTTTTTTTGCCCGGGGGGGGGATTAGGCTGAGGAGAGCTAATATTAGATTATTGTTATGGGCTAGATTCTGTAATGGTCAAGTCATTCCATATGATTGATGTAAAATTTATTTTTTCTATATGATTTATGAGGTAAATATATAATAAGAATTTTATCACACTTTATATAAATGTGTTTTTGTAAATTATGATTTGACTTTTTTTATCATAGCTTTCAAATTTTAATATTATGTGCTTGTCCTTCCTATTGGTTATTGGTTAATTCCCTCTATTTCCCGTTAATTATTGATGCTAAAATAAACGATAACGAATAACGACAACATTATTCAGTTAATTAGCTTTGATATTAATTATTAAATGAACGATCGAATGCCAGGCGACCGTAATCAGAAGTTCAAAACCCGGGAGCCGTGGGGAAGGTTTAGACGCAACTGAAAATTAGCGGCAACGGCGGGGACATATTGGTCTTTCGGAAAAGGCTCGAAGTTCGTCGTAGCCGTTTAATAATTTTGAAAATATTTATCTATAGTTATTTTTCCACGGCAGATTCTCACATTTCCTCAAAGTATATCATTGAAGGCATACTCCCGTGGAGTCTCTGCCATCTTCGCCAACCCTTCTTCTTCACTCGGATGCACACAAAGCGAAATTGGGAGAGCGTTCGGCTATCTTAATTGATTTGGGGCTTCTCCTTTTCATCTGCTTTCAGATCTGATCGCAATCCACTCTTTACTAATCTCGAACGCTGATCCCGATCCCATTTATATTGCGCTCTTCGTTTTCATCGCGTGCGTTGTTTAATGCCCTCATAAATGATTAATTTTATCATTTCCCCCTGTACCTTTTGGAGTTTTTGGTTAAAAAATTCTGAAACTTGATTCAGTTGAATCGCAGATTTGGTGGATTCTGTTTCGAGCTATCACTTTCATGCTCTTCCTTGGATTCCATTTTCCCTCCACCTGTGAGTATTCCTAATTTCTTTCAGGTCCTATAATTTCCGGCGGGCATAATTTACTTATCCTTTTTCATGATATGTGTTGTTAATAATTTTTTGGGTGAAGGTTGTGCATAAACAGATCTTGAAAATTGGCGCCCCAACGACGTTCCCAGCGCCACATGGGTGGCCAGATGCAGCAGAGCAATGCTGCGGCGACTGCTCTGTATGACCACGCTGGCAGTGGGCCTTTGCACAATGCAGGGCCTGCCGGTGATGCCGGTGATGCGGTCATGGCGCGGTGGCTGCAGTCCGCCGGTTTGCAGCATCTGGCCTCTCCATTGGCTTCTGCCAGTATTGATCATCGCCTCCTCCCCAACCTTCTTATGCAGGTACTCATTTCGGGGAAAAAGAATTTCTTTGCGTTCCCATTTGTAACATACTAGTAAAATGTTGTCTTTTGTGTAGATTTATAATTTTTCTTAAAAGACGATAATACTCGTTTACCCCATCTTTCATTTTTTTTTTAATCTAATGATGTTATTGCAGGGTTCTGGGGCACAGTCGGCTGAAGAAAAGCAGAGGCTCTATAAGTTGATGAGAAACCTCAATTTTAATGGGGAATCTGGTTCAGAGCCGTATACACCATCTGCCCAAACCTTTGGTGGAGCAGCTGCATCAGATGGGTTTTCTTCTCCTGAGTTCAGGGGAGATTTTGGAGCTGGGCTCTTGGATCTTCATGCTATGGATGATACAGAGCTTTTGTCTGAGGTATGATTCATATTTTGGTACAGGGTCGTTTATCTTTGTCCTGAAGCCTTATCCAATTTTAAGAACTTTGGGATAGCGGGATCAATCTTCTAGCCACTTTTAAGAACCACTTGGTTAGCTTTTTAGGAGAAGGCCTGGGAATTATTTTATTTTATTTTTTTATGTGATTGAAAATGGTTGGAATGAGAAACACGCAATCCTATTGAGCAAGTTACTACTGGCATGCTAGGGATATTAGAAACCCATGGATGGTTTTATTATACATCCCAACTATGCTAGTTGTGCCCATCCAATTCTGAATTTATTATCATTTCTTCTCACACAAGTAGTGTAAGTGCCTGCACCTTGCATATTTTGTACTGGTTCTGATTTCTTTTCTTGTCAGCATGTTATTTCAGAACCTTTTGAACCATCACCCTTCATGCCTGGAGGTGCTAGAGTATTTGAAGACAGTTTCAATCCGGTAAACAGGAAGCAAGAAAAAGGAGAAGCTGATGTAGATGCATCAGTTTCATTACCAATGAATGAAAAAGACAATAATACAAGGGAAAATAATGTCGCAAAGATTAGAGTTGTGGTATGTTGTTATCGGATGACATCATCTATTTTTCTTAATTATTGAAGTCTTGCTTTAGTTAGCTTTTCTTATATAAAAAAGTTGACTTGTTTCAGATATGGCACAGGCATAGGAGTATTTTCTTTTTCTTTGTAGTTTAATTCGTTTACGTGAAATTTAATGGTTTATTTTGTAGCTCATTATTGTTGTTAGGCAATACTGCTACTACTACTATTAGTGAGGGATCAGTTGATATATTTCTACAACAGCAACAAAAACCGCTATTGCTGCTACTAGTGGCGCAATTATTCTCCCTGGATAGTAATTCACTAAAATTTAAAGCATTGTTAAAAGTTAATTGGCCAAAATGAACTTTGATTACAAATTCCATAATTGAACATCACATTCACGAGCTTAAATTCAATCTTTCATTCATGAGCATCTGAAATATTCATAATTATATTTTTTAGTTATACTGAAATATTTATAATTAAAATATAACAGTCGTTATTCTTCTTTAAGTTTTGAAATTTATATTCTTAATGGTTGTTTTAGGTCCGCAAAAGACCTTTAAACAAGAAGGAGCTTGCTAAGAAGGAGGATGATATTGTAACTGTGTTTGACAAAGCATATTTGACTGTCCATGAGCCCAAACTAAAGGTTTGATTTTATGCTTCTCTGAAGCAAACTATCTAAACCATGTGTTAAAAATTTAATAATTGCTTGTCACAAAAAATAATGTTTTTTGTGATATTTTAATTCTTCTTTTGTTCAAAGATTTGATTGTTTCTCTATCCTGTAAGGTTGATTTGACAGCTTATGTAGAGAAGCATGAGTTTTGTTTTGATGCTGTTCTTGATGAGCATGTTACAAATGATGAGGTAATGAGGTGCCACCAAAAATTTAGTTTTAATGTCATTATAATATGATCATACTTTCCTGATCATCATTTGTCTTGATATATTGTCACTGGCATCATTGCTTCTCCTTGTCTTCTTTGTTTTGGTCAATTAGATTGAACCACAATTTTTTTGCGTGCTTTGAACCATAACAGGTGTATCGGGAAACAGTGGAGCCAATTATTCCTACAATTTTTCAGCGTACCAAAGCTACATGTTTTGCTTATGGCCAGACAGGTGAAGAATCTCTTGATTCCTTTTCATATACTAAATATACCCCATTGTAATTGCCATTGGTATCTGATTTTGCATTGAATTCATTGTAACTCTGTATTATTAGCTATCCATGCATGGGTCATTCCCTCTATTCTTGTTATGCCCTGGTGGCATGTTATGTATCCAAGCAGCTGTTACTGGTTGGTTGTAGATGTATTCAGTAACTGAGCATTTGCATTGAGCCTCATTGGAAACAAAAAGGCTTGGGGGCTCAGTTAATCTTTACTTTTTCCTCGCTCAATTGTGTTTCTGGCAAGCATGCTTTATGTGGACCAATTTATTTGACATTTTAGATTTTGATTAATGGCAAACTGTTGGAAGGCTATGTAATAACGTTCACTTAGACTAAGACGGTAATTGTATTTGATTGTAGATGCAGTTATTTATGTTATGCCTGGTGTGAAGCGTCAATTAACCTTTCAAACAAGTTATGCACTTTTCTTTTAAAAGGAAGAATTTGTAATGCTTGGGACTTATATAAACTTATCATTCATTTTCAACAGATGTTCTTTGTTTCCCAAAGTTTTGTTTACGCATGTAATGCTCAATGTTCTACTTTCAGGAAGTGGTAAAACCTACACAATGCAACCTTTACCACTCCGAGCTGTGGAAGACCTTGTTAGAATGTTGCATCAGCCTGTTTACCGAAATCAGAGGTTTAAATTGTGGCTTAGCTACTTTGAGATATATGGTGGAAAACTCTTTGATCTTCTGAGTGACAGAAAGTGAGTATTTCTTATGCTGGATTATTTGGGATATTTAATGAAGGTGCATATTACAGTTTGTAGTTAAGATTTCAGCTTGCCTTTAAGATTTTATATCGATATGACAATGCTTCAAGTTTGTGGTCAGTGAATTAATTTTAATGAGATTTTCAATGCTGAATTAGGGTTTCAGAAATATTTACCCAAGTCACTTCAATCACTTTAATATCTAAGAACACAATTCTACATTAAGCATGCATTTTTCTATTTCTTCTTGTATGTTCATGTTCATGAATCATATCCATTTTTGTCAACCAAAATGCATCTAAATTTGTCGTAGTTTTCTTTCAAAATATGTTGACCTGTTAGCTGTGCGCACTTTTGGCTACAAACTGTTAACAAATTGTTGTGTGATTGTTTGTTTTTATTTGAATAGAAAACTTTGCATGAGAGAAGATGGACGACAACAAGTCTGCATTGTAGGGCTGCAAGAATTTGAGGTTTCTGATGTACAAATTGTCAAAGAATTCATTGAGAAAGGGAATGCTGCCAGAAGTACAGGATCCACTGGTGCTAATGAAGAGTCCTCCAGGTCACATGCTATCTTACAGTTGGCTGTGAAGAAGCACAGTGAGGTGAAAGAGACTAAACGGAACAATGATGGAAATGAGGCAAAAATTGGGAAGGTTGTGGGGAAAATTTCTTTTATTGATCTTGCTGGAAGTGAAAGAGGTGCTGACACCACTGACAATGATCGTCAGACTCGGTACTTTTTCTACTTTTAGTAAAAACATCTGATCTTTTATCAAAATCAACCACTTGCAGTGTTGCCATCTGGAATTGATTTGCAAATGTCAAAAAAAGAGAACAGAAAAAATTAACGTGTCAGTGCGGTGGCTGTTTGCCTGTATCTGAATTAGTAATTTAATTTGCATTTTCTTGCAATTAGTGTAAACAAGGATAGGAATTGCTTCCTGTCTGTTTCCTCTTGTTTTATATGGTAATAAATCGATTCATGATACAACATTATGCATCATTTACTCTACAGGATCGAGGGGGCAGAAATTAACAAGAGCCTTTTAGCTCTGAAGGAGTGCATTCGTGCCCTGGATAATGATCAGATTCATATTCCATTTCGCGGAAGCAAGCTTACAGAAGTGCTTCGTGACTCTTTTGTTGGCAATTCCAAGACTGTTATGATATCTTGTATATCTCCGAATGCTGGATCTTGTGAACACACACTTAATACCTTGAGATATGCAGATCGGTATGCACTTCCCCATAGTATTGATTGCAACAAGTGAATGACTGGGAACTTCCCTACGCTGTTCTTGTCTGTGCTTTTTAACCGATTGGTCATTATAATATGAGCAGGGTTAAAAGTCTATCAAAAAGTGGAAATCCCAGGAAGGATCAGGCCTCAAATCCTGTACCACAAACTTATAAGGAGGTTTCATCCATATCAGTTCCAGCAAGTGCTGGTTCAGAGGATGTCAATGATCAGCGTCAAGAGGTGAAAACAACTGATATAGGTAGAAGATTGGTGGACAAGGAAGCGTCTTTATACAGCTCTGTTGCTGAAGTTGACAAACAGTCTTCAAATCTTCCATCAAGTTATATGTTCAATGGGCGAGAGGACAAAGGCTTGGCTTCCGCTTCTGCTTCAATGGAGAGGGAAAGGTCTGAAGTGAAGAATTCTATTAGTGATACTATCGGCAATCAGAAGATGAACCCTTATTCCCAAAGCACAATTGATTTAGGTGAGAAAGTTCAGAAAGTATCTCCTCCTCGTAGGAAACCTTCTAAAGAGAAATCAGAAAGATCTACGAACTGGCTGAAAAGGGATGCCAATGGGCCTGATCTCTCGACAGCAAACTCCAAGCAGCAGAGCACTGGGAATTATAGCACAACTGCTATTGGATCTAGGCAATCTGAAACGGAATCATCTCCTGATGGGAACATCAATGAAATACTTGAGGTTTAACCAAGTGGAATGAATTACTCTTTCTTTGCCAATTTTCGGTTGAATGCAAAACTCATTCATGCTTTCCGTTGAAATCGTAATTTGATTTTGCAGGAGGAAGAGGCATTGATCGCTGCTCATAGGAAAGAAATAGAGGACACGATGGAGATTGTTCGTGAAGTACGTGATTGCTTTTTATTATTACTCTGGCATGCTATAATTGCTACTATTTTCTGTTAGTGTCGGTGCTCATCTAATTACTCCTCCTGGTTTCTTAGGAAATGAAACTCTTGGCAGAAGTGGATCAGCCAGGAAGCCTTATTGATAACTACGTAGCCCAATTGAGCTTTGTGCTCTCTCGCAAAGCAGCTACTCTGGTTAGTCTTCAAGCCCGTCTCGCGAGATTCCAACATCGACTAAAGGAACAGGAGATACTAAGTAGAAAGAGAGTACCTCGCTAAGGGGCTCAGTTTCTGTTATTAAACGCCGAGCTGTATGTTATCAAATGTAATTTTTTTACATGTTTGTTAGCGATTTTTGTTTATAATAAACAGATCATTTGTCCGATATTCAAATTAAATTTCCTTACATGTAAATTTGTCGTTAGTGATATGATGGTGGTACTCATGCAATTGCCAAGTTGAAGCAATGCATGAATATCCGCCCTTGTGATGTTAGTGTGAGGGCGGTTCAAGATATCCAATCAAAGTATAGAAATATAAAATCCGCTTGTTCCTTCCCTCCTCCTCCTCCAGTCTCCACCCACCCCTCCGTTGCCGTTGTTGAAAGCCTCTCGACCAAGTTAATGTAATTGCGTCAATAGTGAGTTAATAAAGTATTAAAAAACTTTTAAGCTTTTTTCTTGCTTGTCTTCTTGACAACTTTGACACTAAGGATTTTTTTTTTTTTTAATTTTAAAAAGAAAAAAGTAGTGATTTTATTTTTTATAAAACAAAGAGCAAACATCCGCTTAGCCTTTTAAAATAGCCTCTCATGGCGCTGACAAATGTCAAAGACAGAATACCAAACACATTCTGCGAGTAATGATGCGGTACAAGGCATGGGATAAGAAGCATGTATAAGAAGGGCACAGGTTGAGTCCTTGTAGACTGACAAAATGTTGTCATTCTTTAGTTCTCCCAATTAATGAATTTTGGGCTGATAATTTTGATGCGTAGATACCATCTCCATGTGCAAAGCTGCAGTCCTGCAGATGGGTGATGCCTCTGACATTCGCAGCTTATTCGAAAAACATCAATGCGTTGCGCTGAAATAACGTACTCCTGCACCAACGCACCAATAAGTGAGGGCCTCTCCAGCAATCTCTCCGGCCTATCAAATTCCTTTGCATATCGTGTCAATTGTAAAAGGACTGAACAAAACTGTTGCAGTATGGCTATAGCAGCTCATAAACACTGGTCTTGGATCTTTACCTGCATCTGTAACCAGAACCCTTTCACAATCCATAACTGTCTGTGGGTATCCTGTGAGCAACACTAAGAATGGTACAGTTTTTAAAGTCTTCCCGTATGATCTGATTTGAGTGGATTTTACCTGCAAATCCTGTAACTTGATATAACCATGAGTGGTAATTGTGAGGTGGAAAGCCATCAGGGATTATCCATCGAGCTTCTGGTGGAATATTGGAGAACTGCTTAATTCTCTCGACTGAAACCATTCTGCTCTCAACTTGGCAAGTTAGAGTTACGGAAATTGCCATAACACCACTTAAGTCATGCCATAATATTTCTGCAAAGTACAAAATCAAGTTCGCGGGTTGCAAATCAAGTTCTGTGATACCTCAGCAAATTCAGAACAAATAAATCATCGGGCTGTCGCATGTATCCTACCCGGTACCAGTTGTTGCCAACGTAATGGAAGAATGAGGAAGACAATATCCCGAGCATTTTTGGCAAGTCACGAAGATGATGCTGAATAATGAGAAGTACGTCATCATTACCAAACCAATGAACATTGGAATTAATACATCGATAAAGAGATGATCGGTAGACATCTAAACAAGCACAGGACAAAAGATAGTAACTCGGGCAGCATTTTATGATGGATAATGTAAGTCTATCTTGTTTCCTAACAAATATACTTTGAAGCATTCCGGTGAAGAAGCTCGGAGCTGTCTTTAGACCCCAATGTGTTACTACGTATGATCGGATTATTACCATTATACCTGAAATAACTCCAATACCAGCGTACACGCCAATGAATAGAGCGGGATTAAAGGCGCGATCTTGTGAACTTTCAAATGCCAGCCAGTAGTCTCCAGCCGTCATAGCTACAATTCACATCAAAGACATTGGCAGGACCACTGCTATTCCCCACCATCCATATGCTTTGGTGCAATGTTATTTATATACTTGGAAGTTGACTCGGCCGGTTTCTCTTTCCTCATCTTCAATGAGATTTGATGTTCCCTTATCAGAATCAGACTTGTGTTCCTCTTGAGACTTTATTTTCCCACTGCTTTCCCCTGCTTTTGAAGGTTTCCTAGACGGAGGAGAAACATGACCAGATGTACCGGTCCTGTCTACAATCTCCATAGAGGCTTCGTGAGCAGCTACAAGTGGGCTAAAATCCAAGCCAGATTCCAGAAGTTATTTGTACTTCCCGCGTTGCACGATCTTCCCATCTCGCATGACCTTGTTGTTGGCACCAGCGTAAAGCGTAAGTTCATCAGTTGAAAGAACTTGAGGTCAAGGTTCGTTATTGCATCATATTTTCACTTCGTGCTTAATTCAAGAAAATTAATGTCATCATATCAAGGGATGATTTTGATGGAATACACGTAATGCATCTTTCAATAACCAACTACAAGCTTATACGTACCGCTGTAAGGTTGACATTATGCAAGAAATAAACTTGGTGGGTTACAAGGATAACGGTCTTGTTCTTGAGAGCTCCACAACACATTCCTGCAACAAAGTTAGAGCAATCAATACCTTTCGTTATTTGTCATCGTAATGGTGGCACTAACAGTTTATGCATGGACTCAACTTAGAGTCTCATGTATTTGTTATCCGATTTTTTTAAATATGCCTTTCTTACCAGATTTCTTAAAAGAAAAAAAAACAAATATATGATGCTGAGTATCAGGAAAAGTAAATAAATTAGAACGTGTGAGCACCGAACAATATGTAATCCGAACAATATGTTCTCTTCAATTGTCGCATTCTGAATCCATGCTGTCTGTGCTTCATGTGCTATTTTCCCACTTACTCAGACCTATAAGAATTTGATACATATTTAGTCACTCAAAGTAGTGAATAATACAATTCAGTTCGATTGAGGGACCAAAATGTAGGAAGATACGAACTTTCAAGACATGAGAGGAACCGAATTTTATATCTACTCCAATTTTGGATTCTTATATTAACATGGACACTAAGGATGCCACGTAATCTTCCATAAGTCAGGTTTGCGACAATTAGAGAGTAAACTTAAAGCAGGGAAGAACTGTAAGCAAACAAAACTGTCCTGAGATCTTGTACATTTCCCCTAACACAAGCCAATAGTAAAGAATTGCCTGATCCAACAGTTCCAACAAATGGAACAACATCCACCTTCTCTCCGTCACCGTCCTATTATAAACACTCTTCTTTCATTTTTCACAGCTACGTTACTTTCGTTGTCTTCTATTCTCTCCTCCGAACTTTCATCCTATTCCCTACTCTTAGTGTACTCATCTAACCTCTCAAGGGAGACGACTGCCTGTGAAATCGAAAGAAGAGCCCGAGGGAACGTACTGACCGGTTCTTGCAGTATTTTGATCACTGACATAACAGTAAACACAGTGCCAGTATCAAGAAGCAATACCAGAAGAATTGCTGCTCCAAAGGTAAGAACTGCTATCATAGTAGGAGAAATCCAGAGAACCCATTGTTGGCAGCAAAAGCACACATGAACTTTCCAATCTAATGATACTCAAGCTCAAGAAAATTTCGTATCTTGTTGCCAAAATGCTTCTCCCATGCTTAGAACTTAATGACATGCATATTATTAAGCATATCAGCCATGGCCTTCTTCCTCAAATCGCGATTCACCATTGTACTGTACTGGAAAGTTTTGTTCCTTTCTGAACCCAGTAGTTCCTTTGGACTGCATGAATCCCCGATGACCCCATAACAGCTACAATTGATAGATAAACAGCCACGGGAAGATTTAAAATCGAGAATAAATCGTCAATTTCCAAATTAAATTCCCAGTTGGCTGCACCAATGTTTACTAAGCGATATACAGCCGAAGCTAGAAATAATAAAATCTGCTGCCCAATAGATTCTGAGTGACAGAGGATGCTAGTATATTGAACCTTCTTCTCGTTCAGCATCACAAGCACAACTTCTACGTTGGTTATTGCTTGAGAACCCCGAAACAGAGCTTCGATCAGTTTCCATGAAGTCTGAGAGGTACGAGTGAAGGTTAAGATGCTTAAAACCAAATCCATCGCCTTCAGTATGCAGGATCAATGCTCCTACAACGAAAGTAATTAACACGTCACCATGACAAAATTTCTTGAAGTGGTAACACAATTTCAGTGGGTGCAAAAATTTGAAGGAAGAATATGAGTTGGCTGATGCTATAAGAACTGCTAGTTTCTTTTTTTTTTTGAATGGAATGGGAGAAGTTTCATTCAAAGAATCAGAAAGCATACAAATCAAAGAGGAAAACGGGAAAACAAAACACCAAATAACAGAAAATTAAATGCTGGGCATAGAAAAAAGGTAACTATCCATTGCTTGAACGGAATGAGTGGTGAGAGCATCGGTGGCTGCAATGGTTTCTGCTGGGTAGAAAGATTCACATGTGAAGAGCCTTTTGTTCCTGATATTCCATATTTTCCATGTGAGAATGCCAAAAAAGAGGATCCAGCGCTTAGAGGCACATTTAGGATTGATGTTGTCAATCCACCATTTCTGTAGAGGGGCTGCAAGGAACCGAACAGCAACATTCTCGGGAAAAACAAGCTTCCAGCATGCAACAGCGAATGGGCATTGACG